>CM060322.1:58437352-58439852 GCA_030674155.1 Stramonita haemastoma
TCTCAGATGCTTCGGTTCTTTTCACATCATCTTTTTTGTGTTCAGGAATTACAGCTGTATAGCATGACTGGCTGCTATACTAAGCATTCCATTGTTTTCATTTTCAGCTAGTAAGGAATTATGCAAAAGACAGAAAGAAAAGAAAGAAATCAAAGAAGGAAGGAAGGAACAAAAAAAAAGAAAAAAGGAAGAGAGGGAGGGAGCAGGAAGGAAGGAAGCAAGGAAGGAAGGAGGAACAAAGAAAGAAAGAAAGAAAAGAAGGAAGGAAGGAAGGAAGGAAGAAAGGAAGGAAGGAATAAAGGAAGGCAGGAAGCAAGGAAGGAAGGAAGGAAGCAAACAAGCAAGGAAGGAAGCAAGGAAGGAAGGAAGCAAACAAGCAAGGAAGGAAGCAAGGAAGGAAAGACGGAAGGAAGGAAGGAAGGAAGAAAGGAAGGAAGGAAGGAAAGAAAGAAAGAAGAAAGAAAGAAAGAAAGAAAAGAAAGAAAGAAAAAAGAAAGAAAGAAAGAAAGAAAGAAAGAAAGAGAAGAAAAGAAGGTAGGAAGGAAGGAAGGAAGGAAGTAAAGAAGAAAGGAAGGAAAGAAGGACAGGCAGGCGAAAAAATGGAAAAAAGGCAGAAAAAAAACAACAGAAAAAAGGACACAAAGAAACCTGTACAAAATCGATTCCTATTCTCTGTTTAAAGATGGTGGGTGATACGAGCGCAAAGATGTCAAACTGAAGCAACAAGTGCAGAAACAAAGCAGAAACAAAGCAAGCACGGTAACCCCATGTTAATGATCAGCTGATTACCTCGCTCCGCAAAGAGGGAGCATGGAACTGCCGCCAGCTAGAAAATAAAAGAGAAAAAATTGAAAAAGACAGGAGTCAAAAGAAAAAGAAAAAGAAAAATTTGATGGAGAGATATTACTTTCATCTTTTCTTCTTTTTTATATGTTTGTTGGCTAGCAAGCAAAAGTAGTAAATTACTCGAAAACTCGAAAAAATCGAAAATCACACGAACGAACTCTCTGACTGTCTGTCTGTCTGTCTGTCTGTATGTATGTCTGTCTGTCTGTCTGTCTCTCTGTCTGTCTCTCTCTCTCTGTCTCTCTGTCTGTCTGTCTCTCTCTTCTCTCTCTCTCTCTCTCTCTCTCTCTCTCTCTCTCTCTATTAAAGCTAAATTATGTGACTTGAATACTTTAAAAATTTGCAATAATGTACTAGAAGAAGTAAATTCACACAGGCTTCTTGGGCTTAATATTGACAATAACCTATCATGGTCAAATCATGTTTATACACTGTCCAAGAAAATAGCCCAAAAAGTTTTCCAACTTAATAGAATTAAGCATTTTCTTGACGAAGATACCAGAAAACTATTTTTTTATGCATACATCCAACCTGACATTGACTATGCATCAACTTGCTGGGACTTGGCTAGTAAAAATTGCTTAAAACCCTTGGACAGTGTATACAGACGTTCACTAAAACTAATCCTTCTCAGATCTTCTTCCTTAGATATAAGTCATTACAAAGAGCTTAATATTCTTCCTTTTGGTATGAGATGTCGTTACAATAAAGGCATACTTATGTATAAAATTATGAGCAACCTTTCCCCTCAATACCTTTGTGACAGATTTTCAGTAAAAAGCATTCGAGATAAAATTATCCTTATTACTCCTCGACCTAGAACTGATTTTTTTATGACATCTCTAGTATACTCAGGTAGCAGATTATGGAATGAAATACCTTCCTTCATCAAAAACAAATGCACTTTGACATCATTCAAAAAGGATTACTACAGATATCTAATGGAAATGTTATAAATAATTTTCATGCCAAATATAGTACGAATATGTGATATATATATGTAAAATAAAAATTTTTCGTTGTTTTGTTGTTGTTGTTACTTTCTGTGTAGTGATGTTTCCTTTTTCAGGATGCTTATTGTGCTTTGGGACGACAATGATGTTTGTGCAATGCCATGTTATTTTTGTGAATGTGCGTTTTTGCGTGCGCGCGCGCGCGCGCGCGCGCTCGTGTGTGTGTGTGTGTGTGTGTGTGTGTGTGTGTGTGTGTGTGTGTGTGTGTGTGTGTGTGTGTGTGTGTGTGTGTGTGTGTGTGCGTACTTGTGTGTGTGTGTGTTTGTGTTTGTGCGCATTTGTGTTTGTTGAGTGTGTATGTGTTTCTGTGTATTTTTGCGTGTTAGTGAATGAGTTAGTGTATGTGTTTATGAAAGCTTATTGTGCATTGTTGTTTGTGTGTGTGATGGTGTGTGTGTATGTGTGTGTGATGGTGTGTGTGTGTGTGCGTTTTTGTGTGTGTGTGCGTGTATGTGCATGTGTGTTTGTATGGTTTTTTTATCTATGAGTGTGTGTGTATGTATGTGTGTGTATGTGTGTGTGTGTGTTGTGTGTGTGTGTGTGTGTGTGTGTGTGTGTGTGTGTGTGTGTGTGTGTGTGTGTGTGTGTGTGTGTGTGCGTGCGTGTGCGTGTTTGTGTGTGTTTGTGTGTTTGTGTGTATT
>CM060322.1:58452352-58477352 GCA_030674155.1 Stramonita haemastoma
TCTTGTCATTTTTCAAGCTCTTTCTCGCTTCGCGTGTGTGTCACTTTGAATGCAGGTCCGCAGACTTTGCATGCACAAAGTCATTGAGTTGTTAAGGTAATTTTCTTTCCCTGTCTCTCTCTGTCTCTGTCTCTATCTTTGTCTCTGTCTGTCTGTCTGTCATCTGTCTGTCTGTCTATCTGTCTGTCTGCCTGTCTGCCTGTCTGTATCTCTCTCTCTCTCTCTCTCTCTCTCTCTCTCCTCTCTCTCTCTCTCTCTCTCTCTCTCTCTCTCTCTCTCTCTCCTCTCTCTCTCTCTCTCTCTCTCTCTCTTTCTCTGTTTCTGTCCCTGTCTCTATCTCCCTCCCTATCTCTGCCTTTCTCTTTCTCTGTCTCTCTCTGCCTATCTGTCTTTTCTCTCTTTTTTTTTCGCTGTCTGTCTGTCTACTGTCTGTCTCTGTCTTTGTCTGTCTCTCTGTTGCTTTTTTTCTCTTTCTCTCTTTTCAGCTTGATTATTTAAGTATGTGTGTCTGTCTGTGTGTCTAGAGGTGTGTGTGTGTGTGTGTGTGTGTGTGTGTGTGTGTGTGTGTGGTGTGGTGTGTGTGTGTGTGTGTGTGTCTGTGTGTGTGTCGTGTGTGTGTCTGTGTGTGTGTCTGTGTGTCTGTGTGTCTTGTGTCTGTGTCTGTGTCTGTGTGTCTGTGTGTCTGTGTGTCTGTGTGTCTGTGTGTCTGTCCCCCCCCCCTCTCTCTCTCTCTCTCTCTCTCTCTCTCTCTCTCTCTCTCCTCCCTCCCTCCCTCCCTCCCCTCCCTCTCCCATCCCCCCTCTCTCTATCTTCCACCCAATTATATCTTCCTTATTTCCTTCACCCTCTCCACGTGAAGATAATGATGGCGATAATTACATTTATTTTTCTTTGGTTTGTGTTGCTGTTGCCCTGTAGGTTCGCTGTCAGAAAGAAAAGGATTGTTTTTCTTCTCTTGCGTTTGATCTTTGGCTTTGGCCTGAAGGCTGCTCGTGAAACTAGATTTTGTTTCTTCAACAATTTCTCTCTTTTTTGTTTCTATGCTACAGCTCCAAGGTTTACCAATGGTGAGATTTTACGTATGGGACCGTTTTTGCTGATGAT
Source organism: Stramonita haemastoma (assembly GCA_030674155.1). Lineage (NCBI taxonomy): Eukaryota > Metazoa > Mollusca > Gastropoda > Neogastropoda > Muricidae > Stramonita > Stramonita haemastoma. The sequence continues at coordinate 58,453,457 of CM060322.1, forward strand.
AAAGGTAGCTGTATTTCGACTGTGGGAATGTATGCTTGGTATGCTTTGTGTTTCTATAACCAACCGAACGTTGATATGAGTTTCGGAATCTTTAACGTCCGTATTTTGATGTTGTGTTTTTTTTCCCTGTTTCTTTGTCGTGTATCTCTCACATTCATCCACATGTTGTGGAATCCATGCCATGCCGATCATTTGGGCTGTAGAAATGATACATTTTATTTCTGAAAATGTGTGTTTTGTACCCAGTCCCCATCTCACTGTCCCCTTGTAAACAGGGCTTAAAAAGCTTAACACAATAAACTACTGCCATTGTCATTGTATCATATTAATCAACTCCCTCTGTCTCTGCTTTCAGAATTGAGAGACAAATATCTGTCAAACTACCTTCCTAATGCAAATGAGCAATCCCTTCAAACTGTTGAGTAGTGACATGTCCATCAGTTCAGACATTTGGGTATGTATATATAATTTATGCTCTGAAAGATCGAGAACTTTGTTAAGTATATTGGTGTACAAAATGTTGAAGTAGTTCATGTTTCTTTGGAAAATCACTCTTGGTTATGCCAACATTACTAAAGTTTGGTGTACCGCTTTATTTCGAAGTTCCTTTTGTCAAAATGAATAAAACCGTCTTGTATACAGGGCGGTGGCCTTGTAATTAAAATCCTGAGTCCTTCCTCTCTCTCTCTCTCTCTCTCTCTCTCTCTCTCTCTCTCTCTCTCTCTCTCTCTCTCTCTCTCTCTCTCTCTCTCTCTCTCCTCTCTCTCTCTCTCTCTCTCCCTCTCTCTCTCTCTCGGATAGCCTAGTGGTCAGAACATTGCGCTGGCAATTTGAAGACCCGGGTTCGAGTCCTGTCGAGGTGATTTTTCTCCTGGAGATAACATCAGTGCTGACTCCACTCTCCTCAAAAGTCTTTCGGATGATACTTTAAACCGAGGCCCCGTGTGCGAACGCACGCAGAACATCTTGCGCACACGTTAAATCCTGTTCCACTTTTCGTAAGAGTAAGCCATCGTGTGCCGGTGGGAACAGACGACATTTACAAAACTGCATACACACTGGGACTGAATGTAAAAAAGCACAAGAGTACTTATCCCTTTATCCTCGAAATAAAAGAATAAATCAAATCAAATCAAATCCTCTCTCTCTCTCCTCTCTCTCTCCTCTCCTCTCTCTCTCTCTCTCTCTCTCTCTCCTCTCTCTCTCTCTCTCCTCTCTCTCTCTCTCTCTCTCTCTCTCTCTCTCCTTTATTCATAAAACTCATATATTTGTGCAGTTAGATATTGGTTAAAATTACTACAAATGAGTAATCAGAGGTTGCCAAGACAGGCCTACGAAATGCAATTAATTCTAGATCAGAAAGGTAAAAAATGTTGGGTAGCAAGTGTAAGGGAATTGTTGTGCAATTCAGGGTTTAATATTGTTTGGCTACAACAGGGTGTTGGTGATATTCAGGGATTCCTTAGTGCATTCAAGCAAAGATTAATTGATATGTTTATTCAGGAGTGGTCAGGTGTCATGAGAGAGAGCAATAGGTATGCAACATATAGATCTTTTAAGACTGTTTTTGAAAAAGAATTGTATCTTCATAGTATTGATATTTATTGTTTCAGAGTTGCACTGTCACAGGCCAGAATGAATGTTCTTCCTTTAAATAATAATCTCAACCGATACAGCAACAACAATCAAGAAAAACTGTTCTTTGTGCAAAAACGTTATTGAAGATGAATACCATCTAATATATATTTGTCCATTATATACAGATTTACGAACCAGTTACCGGAAAGATCTTCTTCATGTGCCTATGCCTTTTCTTCTTCAGGCACGTAGTAGATGTCGTTCAGTGCAGCTAGCAACATTTTTATTCCGTGCTATTCGAAGAAGACAGACAGTGGCAGAACTTATGTAAAGTAAGTAGATCTAGATCTAATAGTGAAAAAGATGCGTTGTATCAAGTGTGTACCGTTGCTTTATGATGAGACTTTGAACAAATTCGTTATATGCACATACATCCACTCCCCCATCTCCCACTTCGTTTTGAATTGTGGCCCAAGGCTGATGATCAATAAAAACATTTTCATTTCATTTCATTTCTCTCTCTCTCTCTCTCTCTCCTCTCTCTCTCTCTCTCTCTCTCTCTCTCTCTCTCTCTCTCTCTCTCTCTCTTCTCTCTCTCTCTCTCTCTCTCTCTCTCTCTCTCTCTCTCTCTCTCTCCAATTGTACGTTGCCTTTGTAGATTTCAAAAAGGCTTTTGACTCAGTTGAACATGATAGGTTATTACGTTATATCAAAGGCCAAGGTATAAAAGGTAAGTTTTTTGCATCACTTAGAGCTATGTACAAATCATTATCAGCATGTATACGAGCAAATTTTGAATTAACTGATATGTTTCAAACACCAGTGGGAGTAAGACAGGGTTGTGTTCTAAGCCCCACATTGTTTTCTATGTTTATTAATCAGTTAGCAAATCTTATGACTGAAAAAGGTAAGCATGGGGCTCAGATGTTTCCAGATATTTTTGAGTTGTTTATTTTGTTATTTGCTGATGACGTGGCATTAATATCAACTACACCGTCAGGCTTACAAAATCAATTCAGGGTTTTAGAAACTTGCTGTGAAAATATGAAATTAAATGTAAACATAGACAAAACTAAGATTATGGTATTTAGAAAAGGGGGATACTTACGAAAACATGAAAAATGTTTTTTTCATAATAAAAAATTAGATGTAGTGAACAATTATTGTTATTTGGGATTTAACTTTACACCTATGATTAGCGCAAAGAGAGGTACATCGCATTTAGTTACTAAAGGCAAAAAAGCAGTTATACAGCTTAACAAAGTTTTCCAGAGGTGCAAGGAAATGACAGTTAAGTCATTCTTTAAAATTTTTGATACTAAAATCCAACCAATATTGTTATATTCAGCTGAAATTTGGGGGCTGCATAGATTAGAACATCTAGAAAAAGTACATTTAATTGCTTGTAAAAAGTTTTTGGGTGTGCCTGCCAGGACACCAAATAAGATGGTTTACGGAGATCTTGGCAGGTACCCACTGTATGTAAATACATATGTTGCATGCATAAGATTTTGGTTTAAACTGCTACACATGAATTCTGAAAGATTACCATATAAAGCTTATCATATGTTGTTAGAATTAGATAAAAAAGGTAAACAATGTTGGGTCTCTAAAATCAGGGAAATATTATGTATTACTGGGTATAATATCGTTTGGTTAAACCAAGGTGTAGGAGACATAAAAATGTTCTTGCGTGCCTTTAAACAAAGACTTGTAGATTGGTTTGCTCAGGAATGGGCAGGCACCATTAGAGACCGTGAGCGATATGATGGTTATAGAAACTTTAAAACTATTTTTGAAATAGAAAAGTATATAACCGAAATGGATACATATTGTTTTCGAGTTGCAGTTACGCAAGTTCGATTTAATGTTCTATCATTGAACAATAATACACAGCGGTATAATAGTTTAAACGAAGTTAAGCAATGCCCTGTTTGTAAAGATAAAATAGAAAATGAAGAACACTTTATACTGAATTGCCCTATCTATGAAGACTTAAGAACTAAGTTTCTTAAAGATTTCAAAAGACTTCCTTTCTATGTACTACTCAAAGCCACTGTACCCACTGATAGATACAATTTATCACGTTTTATCTTTCATGCAACCAATAGAAGAAATAGGATAACTTTCTAGAAATTGATATTTGTATTAATGAATAATACATCTAAAACATTGTCGTTTACGATACGTGTAAATTGTTCCGTGTAAGAAATGGCTTATATAACTTTCTTGCTTTATCATTACTCATACAGTATTTCATATACATATATGTTGATGGTAATATGTTTATAACACCTATGTCATATGCACACACACTCTATGCCCACCACTCTTTTGTATTGTGGCCTAAGGCCGATGTACATTAAACAATTTCAGTGTTCAGTGTTCAGTGTTCTCTCTCTCTCTCTCTCTCCTCTCTCTCTCTCTCTCTCTCTCTCTCTCTCTCTCTCTCTCTCTCTCTCTCTCTCTCTCTCTCTCTCTCTCTTCTCTCTCTCTCTGTCTCTCTCTGTCTCTCTCTGTCTCCCCATCTCTCTCAGACTATCTTTGGAAAAGTAAAATACATAGACTTTATAGATACTTTCTGTTTTCGAGTTGCTATTGCACAAGTTAGATTAAATGTTTTAACTTCTTAACAATACAGTTCGTCGATATAGTGTTAGTGATCAAGAAAAGTTTTGTCCCTTTTGTAAAACAAACTTTGAAAATGAAGCCCATTTCTGTTTGAATGTTCAATGTACTCAGATCTAGGGATACGTTTTTAAGTGAATGTATGAATATACCGTTGTCAGTTTTACTGATAACATCAAATAGAGAGCGCAGTCATTATTTATCCAGATATAGTTTTTGTTCTATTAATAGAAGGAATAGATTGTTTTGTCAAAATATCATTTAATGATGGGTGTGCTAAAGCATTGTATTTACCAGTATGGAAGTATGAAAGTCTTGAAATGGTGCAATTTGTCTGATACTGAGTTTGATGTCTACTAACTAAAACATTGATGCAGTGTAACACGAATGTGCATCAAACTCTAACCTTGTTCAAGATATGACCATTGCGATCATGAGCCTCAAAGAATCAGTCGTTGCTTTTTATGTTTGGTCACACTTTTGCAGACCATTATACTGGTTTTTCTCCTTCCCCACAAACTCCGTGTATTGTGGCCTAAAGCCAATGTACATAATAAAACTGTTCAGAGTTCAGAGTTCAGAGTACTCTCTCTCTCCCTCTCTCTCTCTCTCCTCTCTCTCTCTCTCTCTCTCTCTCTCTCTCTCTCTCTCTCTCTCTCTCTCTCTCTCTCTCTCTCTCTCTCTCTCTCTCTCTCTCTCTCTCCCTCTCTCCCTCTCTCCTCTCCACTCTATCTCCTCCCTCCGCCCCCTCCCCACTCCCTCTCTTTCCCATACTCTCAATCGATCTTGTAAGTTATTACTGTGATTTCGTATACATACATCAGCCACAGTGGTCAACAGTAGAGGGTGGACAGTGGGAAAGAAAGTGGCACTTTTCTTTGCCTGCTGCAAACCACTCCCCTATGTCCAGTGTGCAGTACAGGGGGTCAGTCCAGCACTGTCATTAACCCATACCCTGACCAGCAGAACAGAGAGAGAAGATGAGGGGGAGGAGAGGGTGGGGTTAGTATGAGGAAAGAGGCTAGGGTCTTATAGTACACTGTATTCAGGGCTCTTCCGAAAATAGCTTACAGAAATGACTGTCAATGTAACTATAGCTGTGTGTGTGTGTGTGTGTGTGTGTGTGTGTGTGTGTGTGTGTGTGTGTGTGTGTGTGTGTGTGTGTGTGTGTGTGTGTGTTGTGTTGTGTCTTTGCCTGTGTCTGTGCCTGTGTCTGTGCCTGTGTCTGTGTCTGTGTGTCTGTCTGTCCCTCTCTCTGTATGGGTCTATGTCTATGTCTCTGTGTTGTGTTGTGTGTGTGTGTGTGTGTTGTGTGTGTGTGTGTGTGTGTGTGTGTGTGTCTCTGTCTCTGTCTGTGTGTATGTGTGTCTGTCTCTGTCTCAGTCTCTCTGTCTCTGTCTCTGTCTCTCTGTCTCTGTCTCTGTCTCTTCTCTCTCTCTCTCTTCTCTCTCTCTCTCCTCTCTCTCTCTCTCTCTCTCTCTCTCTCTTCTCTCTCTCTCTCTCTCTCTCTCTCTCTCTCTCTCTCTCTCTCTTCTTGTATTATTTGATCTTGTTTTCCTCTGGTTCATTTTGGTGTTGAAAAGCCGTGGCATTGTAGATAAAGACTCCTATTTTGCTGCTTATTACTTTAACTGGCAAGGATTTTTCTGAAATGTATTTACTTTTGCCTTCAATTTTCAATATCCTTCTTCTTCATCAAACACTCAGACAGCAGCCACCGTTGTCTGTCATATGAGCGCAAATACTTTGGGTTGCGATGAAGCACCTGACAAGTCAGGCCCAGCACATCTGACTTTGACGCAGAAGAGAATTGTTATCCTTTAAGTCTTTCAGGAAAAAGGCAGGTAAATGGACCGAGGAGGTAGAAAATAGACAGAAAGTAAATGGCATGAAGAAAAAAACCCAATAATATCCAAATGCACAATTTTGTCTTTGATTATTTTTTACTTGCATGCTCTCCAATCGACCAGCTCTCAAAGATATCCATTTTCATTCAGTTTCGTAAAAAAGTCCACAACTGGCGTATCTACCCCAAGAAAACAAAGGAAAGAACAATCAAATACCGTCCCTCAACAACAACAATACAACAATTTACAATAAACAGTACACGATGCAAAAATGTGTACCAAAGGCTTCTGCCCCCCCCCCCCCCCCCAATTTATAGTCTCGAAAGCAGACTGTAAGCTATGTTTTTACACTAAGTCAGGTGACAGAAGACACATGCACAGTCCTGCTACGTCTGGAAAGATTTGAGTGTCGCTTGTCTTCTGTTTAGAAACATATAAAACTAGCCAAAAGTGCACAACTTTGGCTTTGATTTTTTCCTCGAATGCTCTTCAATTCACCAGCTTGCAAAGATACCCATTTTCATTCAGATTCGTAAATATCCACGACTTGCGTACATCTCTCAAGAAAAACAAACAACCAAATACCGGGACCTCTGATGAGGGCTCATCCAGGAGCCGAAACTCGAGTCAGGTCAGGCCAAAGAGATGGTTCCTACTCAAATATGCATACAATGCTGCCACTGAAAGACATTATTCCCTGGAATTTCTTTTTTTTCTTTTTTTTTGACTCTTCAATAAAATTTAATCATGTTCAAAATGATTAAGAAGTTGGTACCTGCACTTGTTTTTCCTCCACTACTTTTTCCTCAGTAACTGTTTAGAAAGATCTTGACTGTAACAAGCTACTTTTTATCTTTAGTTTTTTGCCATTCAAAAGAAAAAGAAAAAGAAAAAAAGAAAGAGAAAGCTTTATACATATCGAGAAAAGAGAGTAGTTAGCATGAAAGACTGACGTATGTGTCAAGTGTAGGAACAGGAGTCAGGATAGGATAATGTACTGACGTCTACTTTATACAACATGCACGGACATGAGTCAGGATAATGTACTGACAAGACAGGAGTCAGGATAATGTTCTGACGTCCTGCACAGAGTGTAAAGACAGGAATCAGGATAATGTACTGACGTCTGTACAGAGTGTAAGGACAGGAATCAGGATAATGTACTGACGTCTGTACAGAGTGTAAGGACAGGAAACAGGATAATGTACTGACGTCTGTACAGAGTGTAAGGACAGGAAACAGGGCAGGAAAATGTACTGACGTCTTTACAGAATGTAAGGACAGGAATCAGGACACTGTACTGACGTCTGCTCTGTACAGAGTGTAAAGACAGGTTCAGGTCAGGATTTATGAATTTATCTATTTATTTGTTTGTTTGTTTATTTATGTATTAATGTATTTATGCATTATTTTATTTTGAGGATAATGGAATAAGCAATCAATTGCTTTTTTACATCCAGTCCCGTGCGTCTGTAGTTTTGTCAATAATGCCGACGTCTAATCTTACATAGCGCAAGGGCACGAAGTCAAGATTCTATACAGTAAGTGCCGAGAAATCCAGAGCAGAGAGGAGACATTACAATTATTGCTGTGTGGGCAGCGCCGTAAACACAGTTCTCTCCTGCCAGTCTTAAACAGCACTCTTGTACTCTTCCCACACTGTGTCGCAATGTCAAGCTATGGTGACACTTTGTCACATAATTGCATTGTTCTCCTGAATGACATCAATGCAGTATTTGGCTACTGAGACAAGCTTGGAAATAAACCTCACAAAAAACCAGTTTTTCACAAAAAAGAAGCAAAGTGTGATTATGTCAGTGCGAAGGTAAAGGTAAAAAAAACTTTGAGATCGATCTTAGCTAAAAAAAAATAAATAAATAAATAAAAAAGCAAAAAAGCAAAAACAAAAACTCAGTAATTATCCTTTACTTATCTAAAACTCGGAGGTTCACCAATAGTTAGACTCTTGCGTATGTGACCATTTTCGCCCACCTTTATGACAGTCGCATTCCCACTTTGTGAAAAAATACAGCAGTACAAGCTTATCTTTAGAGATTTCTGTAATCCACGTGGAGAGAAAGGGGGGAAGGTGTTTTCTCCTTTTTAAAGGTAAAGGGTAAAGGTGTTCAATACCCTATGTGGACATAGGGGACCAAAGTTTCAGAGACTTCAGCTTCTCTATGGGCCAGCATGTTGAGGGCGGCACCCATCTCTTCTCCCTCGCTGCTTTACCTTCTTTCTCCCTAAAGAGGGCATGTACCAATTCACATTTGGATGAACTGGGTGAACCGTACTGAAGCTAAGGCGCACAAACAGTCACCCATCCACTTGGTAATCATGCTCAAAGCTGCTAAACCTTACCTTGAGGAAAGCGAGCACTCTGACCACTGAGCTACCCTGCCCCCTCAGCAACTTAGAACTAAAAAGTTCACCAAACCTTCTCTGCAGTTTGGCCTACAGATGATGCGTGCCAACGGCCTCTGAATCAGAGGTTGCAGCAGAAAATCTTGCCACAGAGGTGTACAGGAATGGTGAGGGGGGTAGAGACTGTATTGTATCCGAAAAAGGAGGTGGGGGGGGGGTAAACAGATATGTAGAAGGTAAGACACCATCTGTCTGTCTGCTTCGGTAAGGAGTTTGACCCTTCCATGGACTGCAGTGCTGTGTTTTTTTTCTGCTTTTTGTTAGCCGTTTATCTTCTTGTCTATCTTTCTGTTGGCTGTTTATCTTTTGTCTATCTTTCTGTTGGCTGTTTATCTTCTTGTCTATCTTTCTGGTGGCCGTTTATCTCTTGTCTATCTTTCTGTTGGCTGTTTATCTTCTTGTCTATCTTTCTGTTGGCTGTTTATCTTCTTGTCTATCTTTCTGTTGGCTGTCTATCTTCTTGTCTATCTTTCTGTTGGCTGTTTATCTTCTTGTCTATCTCCTCTCTCCTCACATTTTCTCCCCTCAGCTTCTGTATTTTTATGTGTCTGTTTCGTGGAGTTTCTTCTGTGAGTTTCCCTACCTCTGTAGTCTTTCCATTGCACCTCACTCTCTCACACATGTACGAACAGGCGTGTTTGCGTTTTGCATTTTTGGTTCTTTAAGAAGTTTCTGTCTGAAGTCTGTATATCAATTCTGCATTCAAATATAAAGTGACATTTATTATATTTCTATTTTGTTCACACAAAAAGGACAACTTTTTGTCACTTATAGACTCACTATATCTGTTGACATTATTATTGATAAGAAGCACATGAAATTTTTAACTGTGTTATAGCCACAGGAAAACAATACATCTCCTTGTTATAAATGTACTTCTCCATTTAAGAAATAGCTTTAAAGGATCTATTAAATGCTCTGCCTTTTACATTCTCTGATCGCTCTATCCTATTGTTGGATAAACACATCAATAAGTCGCCTTTTAAACAAATGTAGAAACGTCTTTCAATATCCAACAACTTGCTCATCTACACAGAGGAGAGAGAGAGAGAAGAGAGAAGAGAAGAGAGAGAGAGAGAGAGAGAGAGGAGAGAGAGAGAGAGAGAGAGAGAGAGAGAGAGAGGAGAGGAGGAGAGAGAGAGAGGGGATGATGTATGTATGTATGAGATGTATGTATGTATGTATGTATGTATGTATGTATGTATGTATGTATGTAGTATGTATGTATGTATGTATGTATGTATGTATTATGTATGTATTTGTATGTATTATGTATGTATATGTATGTGTGTGTGAGAGAGAAAGAGTGAGAGATAGAGAGACGCGCTAAGACAAATAATAGAGATGAGAGAGAGAGAGAGAGAGAGAGAGAGAGAAGAGAGAGGAGAGAGAGAGAGAGGAGAGAGAGAGAGAGAGAGAGAGAGAGAGAGAGAGAGAGAGAGAGAGAGAGAGAACGTAATGTGAGAGAGAGGACAGATAGACAGATAGAAAGGCAGACAAACAGAAAGGCAGATATATAACGAGATTAAAAGAAACGAGTATACAAAGACGCAAGAGCGGGAAGAGACGGCAAACAAAGTGGAGAAAAAGAGACTAGGGAGAGTAACAAAAAAAGGAAAGGAAAGAAGAGAGAAAGACAGAAAAAGAGAAAGAAATGAAATGGATATCAATCAGGATACAACACAACAGCGGAATTACAGCCACCCGGCAATCACTGTAGTTTTCTTGGAATCCAATCAATCAATCAACCAAGCAAGCGAACAAAAGAAAACATAGACGAGTTTGGGTTTATTTTTTGTAATCTTATTTATGGTGCTTTGTAATAGCCTCCCTCGTCAATGGTCTACACAATAAAGTGCACTCGAGGAAAAAGCTGAACAGAACATCAGCGAAAACCATCATCAGCACTAAAAAACAACAACAACCAAGAAACAAAAATATTCAACACGTAGAAACGTTTATCTCTAACTATAGGATTAGTTCTGTATCACCAGAAATGTGAAAAAGAACAGAAAAAAATGTTCCAAGTGGAAGAAAGTTTGTATCAAAATCTTATCATTATTCAGTTCTTTATTTCCCATGGGATGGGGGGGGGGGGGGAATGTCAGAATAAATACCAACACCGCCTCTTGACATTTTGTGCTAGGAATTTCCTCCTTGCTATTTCCTTTTTTGCTTCTGCTTGGCTCCTTTTCTTCCTGTCACCCTGTTTCTGCCGTCTTGGTCCATTATCCTGCCTTTTTTTCAGAAAGGCGTAAAAGATAATGGTTCTCTCCCGCGCCAAAGTTGGATGCGCTGGGCCTGACTTGTCAGGAGCTTAACGGCAGCGCAACGTTGTTTTTTTTTTCATATGACAGACAACAATAATTGCTGTCTGAGCGTTAGACAAAGAAGAAAACGAATTTCTTTACTACCAGGAATGTGAAAACTCATGAATATATTTATCATTAAATAAAGATATATGTAGACAACTCAGTTGACAAACTTAGTAAATAGATAAGAAATAAATTACAAAATATTGCCCATTAAAAATGTATGTCTATTCTTTCTCTGCAAGCATTTCACAAATATGGAAAGCTAGCAAAAGAAGTTTCCTGTATGTGGTGACCTTGCAAATATAACCAGGACAAGCTGCTGGCACTAAAGCGAAGAGTGCGTATGAAATTAAAACAAACAATTGTTTTGAAGTACTTCTGGAAAAAAATGGACTGAAGATAAGGCTCCCCGAAAAGAGATCTGGAATGACATGAAGAAAGTATACACAGAGGCCGCACAAAATACCTTAGGAAATAGGGAAAAGAATCAAGCCAAACCCTTCATTAGTGATACAATTCTCATGTTAGGCAGATAAAAGAAAAAAGGCAGAAAAGTAGACAGAAACGACGAGTATTAAAAAAACTTTTTAACAAGAAATAAGAACAAAGATTAGAAGAGGCAAAAGTTTATGGTTAGAAAAGAAATGCTCAAAAATAACAATTGAAACTGCTCAGAGAATGACTAAGGAGGGTTTTTTTTTTTACGGCAAATGAAAAAATATTAACAAAATCAAAGTGTAAATGACAAAGGTGGGAAAACATTCACAGAAATGAATCAAATAGTAGATATGTGGCATGAATTGTTTGACGCTAATAACGGAATTACTGGTGACTTGCAATGTAGATTCACAAGATCTGGACCCTTTGCCACTGGCTGAAGAAGTTACTGATGCCGATGCCGTTAAGCAACTAAAAGAATATAAATCCCCTGGAATGGACAACATACTAAGCAAGCTATGGAAGAATTGGGACCTTCCAATTTTACAGATTGAAATCTTAGTTCTTTGATAAAAAAAAAAGCAAAGGAGTCAATCAGGGATGTATGTCATCTAAGCATCTTTCATCATATACACCAAAACGATCATGAGAAAGGAATGCAGACATAGATGACTTGGGCTTTAATATAGGAGGCAGACACATCACTAGCCTCAGGTACGCTGATGACAGCACTTGTGGCCAATAACATCACATGCGTGAAAAGAATTCTCTACAGAGTCGATGCAGAGGGTACCACTACTGGCCTTTAGTTATATGCTAAGAAGATAGAAATGATCAACATTAATGGTACAGCCACGCCTTAGAAATTCAAAATCAATAAAAACAAATCTGAAATACATTCAAAATGTCATAGGTCTAGGCCCTGTAAAAGAGGGTTTTCTGTCAACAGGACAACGAGGCTAGATCGGAAGGGCCAAGCAATAGGCGATTCAGTTAAAAAGAAACTATGGAAAGACGGAGACATACCCAGGTATCTCAAAATTAGGTATACGAAAGGTTAAGGTTAAGGTGTCCCATGACCTATGTGGTCGTAGGGAATGAGACATCAGAGACCTCAGCTTCTCTAGGGGCCTGCATATTGAGGGCGGCGCCCATCTCCTCTCCCTCGCTGCTAGCTTTACTTTCCCTGACCCTAAAGAGGGCAGGCACCCATTTACAGCTGGGTGGATTGGGAGACTGTACTGAAGCCATGGCGCACAAACGGTCACCCATCCAGTTGGTAACCACACTCGATGCTGCTTAACTTTAGCTGGGGGAAAGCGAGTTCTCTGACCACTGAGCTATGAGTTGTCAAAAACACTAATCTGGTCTGTATTGCTGTATGGGTCAGAGGCATGGACACTGCACAAACTGGAGAAAAAACCCAATAGAAATGCAGCTGCAGCGTGTTTCTATAGGTGACTTCTAAGAGTCAAATAGTCAGACATAACAATGAATGAAAGCATCCTTGAGGAACTCTCAGCACGTTGGTCATGAAAACAGAAACACACAGACACACCTGATAACGACAGTTCTCCAAGGTTAGGCTGAAGGCAGAAGAACAAGAGGCAGACCACCAACATCCTACATCATCAAAATCACCGAGGTCAGTGGTCTGGGAAGGCTAAAGAAGACCCTTGACCTCAGCAGAGACACATAGAGAGATGGCAAATCCTGGTGGCTTTGCCTGGAGCTCCTACCAATGGTAGCAGTGATAGAAACAATTGCGCTGTTGTGTTTTTCAGTGTGTGACCATGTGTGCTTATTGTCTGGATTTCATGTTTACTCTCTTCGCATTCATATAACCAGGAAAGAGATGGGCTATGTCAGTTTAACGTGCACACTACCCACTTTACGTGTCACACCAACACAATAACTAAGGCCATAGGGGGAAGGGGAAGGGGACCTCTTTTTGGGGTCTTTTTTACAACTTGGAAATATGGAGTTCTCACCTCGGCTGCCTTTGCCTTGCAGTTGATGCGTGCCAAGCGTGTGTAAGTCAGCTGCCAGAGAAAGGAACACGAGACAGCGGTGTACAGGATAGGGAGGGGGGTGCAGAAACCATGGATATGGAGGAGACAGCACGCCATCTGTCAGCCCCTGTTAAAAGTCTGACCCACCCGTGAATGGCGATGGTGTATTTGTGACGCTCCACCACGAAATGAGTCACTTAGCACCTGACCTACATTTCAGCTAGGAGTCATTTTAGGCAGATGGGGGTGAGGTTATCAATTTTGAGATTTTGATTGGTTATAAAACTATAGCACTTATTCTACCTTGTGGGGGGAAATATCAAGGCATAATTGTGCTTCTTTTTGTCTTAAAATGTGGTTTTTAGAATACCCAAGCCTTCATTCTGAATACCTATTGCGATGCTAGACTGTCAATTTCTCATTTTGTCATTTCCTGCAGTCTATCATTTTAAATTGTAATAACTTTTGATAGAATTGTTCGATTTTCAATCTGTTTATTGTATTGTATAGCTATTTCATCGCTAATTAATAAAATGCCAATAACTAAAAATTGACATCGGGTGCAATGCGGCCCCTGATGTGGTGGAGCATCACATTTTTCCTGGTTTTCATTGAGCAGAGTGTCTGCCTGTTGCCATCATCCCTCTTCATTTAGCCTGTCTTTTTCTCCTCTCTTTGTTTTTTTTCTTTGTTTTCTTGACCCTGTGGCAATACATCTAGTATCTATCCCCATCTTTCTTGTCCTAAATCTCTCTCTCTCTCTCTCTCTCTCTCTCTCCTCTCTCTCTCTCTCTCTCTCTCTCTCTCTCTCTCTCTCTCTCTCTCTCTCTCTCTCTCTCTCTCTCTCTCTGTCTGTCTGTCTCTGTCTCTCTGTCTCTCTGTCTGTCTCACTCACTCCATCTCTCTCTCTCCTCTCTCTCTCTCTCTCTCTCTCTCTCTCTCTCTCTCTCTCTCTCTCTCTCTCTCTCTCTCTCTCTCTTTCTCTCCAAGCCCCATTTTATCCGCATGTACATTAAATCCTTTCAGTGTTGTGTTCATGTTTTCTCTCTCTCTCTCTCTCTCTCTCTCTCTCTCATCTCTCTCTCTCTCTCTCTCTCTCTTCTCTCTTCTCTCTACTCTCTTCTCTCTCTCTTCTCTCTCTCTTCCTTCTTCCTCTTATGCTTAGTTCTGTTTTGTGACTCTGTGAAAATGTCTGTCTCTATATTTCTTTTATCTTTTTTTTCCGTAAAGCTATCTATCTGTAACTCTCCCTCACTTTCACATACATAATACACAAAACATATACACACGCACACGTGCACACGTGCACACACACATACACACACACCACGCACACGCGCACAAGCACATTCTCACTCACACACACACACACACACACACACACACACACACACACACACACACACACACACTCACTCACTCACTCACTCACTCACATCACACTCACTCACTCATTCAATCACTCAAGAGAGAGAGAGAGAGAGAGAGAGAGAGAGAGGAGAGAGAGAGAGAGAGAGAGAGAGAGAGAGAGAGAGAGAGAGAGAGAGAGAGAGCAGAGCGCAGCAGCAGCAGCAGCAGCAGCAGCAGCAGATGGACAGAGACAAACAGACACAGATAGAGGGAAATAGAGACACAGATAAAGTGAAAGAAGAAGATAGCCAGAGAAACAGACAGACAGACGGAGTGACAGAATGCACAAGAAATATGGACAGACAAAGACGCAAGAGATTGGAGGGGACTGCAAACAAAGCATAGAAAAAGAGAAACCAGAGAATGGACGAGAGAAGAAAGAGGATGACTAGGAAAATGGCTATCAATCAGAATATCACACAAAAGCAGAATTAAGCCTTCGCCCATTCACTCTACACTTTGTTTTGGGAATCCAATCAATCAATCAAAGAAATGAACAAGAGAACAAAAGTTAATCGTATTATCAAGTTCTTTGTAAAAGCCTCCATTTGCCAATGGCTTGCACCACAAAATGCACTGAAAAAAAAAATCAGGAAAAAAATATCAGCAAAACCATCAGCAGCGCCAAAAATCAAGACAAATATTTTTTCTGTCAATAAGAAGAAATACTGTCGTCAAATCTACAAACATTAAATTGTATATCACTAGAAATTTCTGAAGCAAGAAGCCACCGTAGCCGAGTGGCAAAGATTCTATAACTTCAATCCCGTGGGTCCACACAATCGTGGGTTCGAATCTCGATAGCATCTGGGGAGTTAAGGGTAGACACGGGTCCAAAAGTGCCCCAAATCATGTTTTTTAGAATAAAAACAATTGCTGGATACATGTATGAAGGTCTCCCTGTGTCAATTTAAACAATTCAGGATGTAAAACATGTCTTTAGAAACAGGCTGCTTCTACTTTTTGTAGATAAAAAGGTTTCGGAGTTTGAAACATTTTGTTTTGGTGGCCATACTGGATTGTTTCCATGGCAACAGTACAGAAAACCGAGTAATTTTTTTATGTCTATGCTTTACAAGTGATGCCCTTTCAATCTATGACATAACTTTTAACATGGGCGTGTAAACAAAATTTCATCAGTGTGGGGATTTTTCTGATCTCCAAGGTCAGCTTCAAGTGCAAACTCACAGAAGCATTTATTCCCTCTGTGTGTGGTGTGTGTGTGTGTGTGTGGTGGTGCTGTGCGTGCGTGCGTGCATGCGTGCGTGCGTGCGTGCGTGCGTGCGTGCGTGTGTGTATTACAAGTGCAGAAGATCAATGTTGCACGTTAAGGGTCCCGTCATTCATGTCTCAGTGTTCGGGGGGTTACGGAGACACGAACATACCCAGCATACATTCCCGAAGTTGGAATGCGGCTACCTTCATGAGGGCAAAAATGTTTGTAAACTAAAAAAAATATTCCACTGCTGGCAAACCGCGGAGATGTAGTTGATGAACAACGATAACCCCACCACCACCACCACCACCACCACCACCCCCATCCCCTAGATATATGCAGGAATAGATGTATAAGTAAATAACTCAGAAAAGTAGATACATAAGGTCCTCGGTATGAAAAAACGAGCACATTTTTTTCGGGTAACTATGTCAAATTTTTCTCCCTAAGAGCATTCAACAAACATTGAAGATTAACAAAGTAGGCCTTTATTTTGTTGCCGTGTGTGGTCGTGAACATTTTTATCTTCATTCTGTTGTGCTTGTTTTATAATTTATATTGCTTGGAGAAGTAGGTGCCTTAACAGATTTTACTTTTTTCTTTTGTTGGTGTGTGTTGTCGTCTTCTTCTTCAGCTTCATCGACTGTTCAGACAGCAATCGTTGTAGATGTTGTGCGTGTGATTACGTCTGTTGTCTTCATTCATTTCATGTTACGTCGCTGTTATCTATATGGGAGAGGTACTGGTCTTATAAGGCTCAACATTGTGTTTTGTGTGATGCAGTTTTGTATGTTGATTTTTGTGTTTTGTGTGATGCCATCATGTATGTTTATTTTTGTAATCTGTGTGATGCAATTCTGTATGACTATTTTTGTGTTTTGTGTGCTGCGAATATGTATGCTTATTATCTTGTTGTCATTTTAACTTTCATATATTCATATAATCAGGGGAGGATTTGGTCTGCCAGGTTTAATTTGCCGACAACACACTGACTAGAAAATTCTAATGCAAGGTCCCAGTGAATCCCCTAATGAGTTAATGGATAAATCAAGTCAAATCAGATCGGTGGTTTGAGGTAACGCGCCTGCCTAGAAAGCGGAAAGTCCGGGTCAGAGTGTGCGGTGGTTCAAATCCTTTTGGGCCAAAAACTTTCCCTCCGTCCATTAGACCATGAGTGGGGGTCTGGTGCTAGTCTTTCGGATGAGTCGATAAACCGAGGCCCCGTGTGTTACACATTAATTAGCGCACGTGAAAGTACCCGCAGCAAGAGGGTTGTCCCTGGAAAAATATTAGAAAAAGCCACTCTGATAGGGAAACAAATACAATTACAGACAGGGAAAAAAACATGGATGGCGCTACAATTGTGGCATCGCGCTCTTCCTGGGGAGAGCAGCCTGATATTCACGCAGAAAAATCTGCTGTGACATGAATTAGTGTTAAATAAGATAAAATGAAATAAAACAAACTGCTGGTTCATTTTCTCTTCCCGTTCTTTGGCTGGAGCCCTGAGGTTCACCAATGGTAGAGTTTGTTTATGCAACCGTTATGGCAGCCCGCCATGAAGGTAGCCGATTCTGACTTCGCGAATTCGTGGATATATGTTGGGTATGTTCCTGTTTTCGTTACCAAAACGCTAACACGAATTACGGGATCTTTAACCTGTATATTTGATCTTTTACATGTTCTACATGGGGACAGATAGCTCAGTGGTCAGAGCACTCGCTTTCCCCAAGTCAAGTTAAGCAGCATCTTGCTGTGGTTACCAGTTGGATGGGTGACCGTTTGCGCGCCTTGGCTTCAGTACAGCCCCCCCCAGTTTACCCAGCTGTCAATGGGTACCTGCCCTCTTTAGGGTCAGGGAAGGTAAAGCAGCGAGGGAGAAGAGATGGGCGCGCCCTCAACATGCTGACCCCTAGAGAAGCTGATGTCTCTGATACCCCGCTCCCTTATGACCACATAGGTTATGGGACACGTTTACCTTTTACCTTTTTACATGTGTGCATGTACAAGAATGGAATTAAGGCTCTGATAGGTCTGTCTGCCTTAGTCTGTTAATTTCCTGAATTTTGTCTTAAGAAAACTGTACGCTGCACGTGTTACAAATACAGACACAGACCAACACAGACACACAGACACAGACACAGACACACACACACACACAACACACACACACACACACACACACACACACACACACACACACACACACACACACACACACACACACAGAAAACCACAATAAACTAGGCAATAGAGGAATAGAGAAGTTGTTTCTTTTTGTTCTCTCTCTCTCTACACAACTTTGAAATAGGCAATTAGGGAGCTAGCTTACCCCCTATGCTTTTCAGTACAGGATGCGTGCCAGCTGTCTGTAAGTCAGTCTGCTGGAAATCAGGAGACAGGGGTGTGTAGGAATAGGGAGGTGATGGGGAGGGAGGAAAGCATTATGTAGTACCCCCAACAGGAGAAACCAGATATGTAGGAGATGCCACACCCCCTGTCAGCCTCCCGGAAATGTCTGACCCATCCATGAACTGCAGTAGTGTATTTTTCTGCTTTCCTTGGCTGTTGATCCTGCCTGCCTTTGTCTCTCTTTCTGTCTGTCTCTCTCTGTGTCTCTGTATCCCTCTCTCTCTCCCTCCACACACCACACTACACTACACACCACCGCACCGCACTACACACACTACACTACACTACACTACACTACACTACACTACACTACACTACACTACACTAACACACTACACACACTACACACAACACACACACACACGCGCGCGCGCGCAACACACACACACACCAACACACCCACACCACACACACACACACACACACCACACCACACACAACACACACACACACACACACAAGTATGACTCAACTAGCGGCAAAATTGGAATGAGACCGAATCTGTCCAAGTTTGTGAGGAATATATGCGTTTTAATGACATTCTCTTTGGCATTGTCAAGAAGAAAAACAGCTTGCAAATGTTTCACATATTTTATGCAGCATGCATTTTAAACGTCTTTTTTATTTTTATCTTTTTATTATACACCCAACAGGAAGAGTGTGGTCAAATCTGTTTAGTTGACAAAATCATGAACAGGGATGTTTGTGTATGGCATGACGGGTACCGTGTCATGGGCAAGTATCCTGTGTGGTGGAGGTGTGAGGTTTACTGGGTGTATAGTTATATCTCATAACTGGATTTTATTGGTAAAAGTACACGCACGCACACGCACACACACACACACACACACACACACCACACACACACACACACACACACACACACACACACACACACACACACACTCACTCACTCACTCACTCACTCACTCACTCACTCACCCCACCTCACCCTCCCTCCCTCCCTTTATTCCCTCCATCCCTCTCCCTCTCTCTCCCTCTCTTTCTCTCCCTCTCACACTCTCTTTCTTTCCCTCTCCCTCTGTTATCCCTCTTCCCCTCTCCCTTCTCCCTCCCTCTCTCCTCCCCCTCTAACTCTTGTATTGCTCTTTATAGCTCTTCCCCTCCCCCTCTCTCCCTCTGCCTCTCTGTCTGCATACACACGGGGACTGGATGTAAAAAAAGCACAAGAGTGCTTATCCCATTATCCTCGATATAAAAGAATAAATCAAATCAAATCAATAATCAAATCCCCACTTTTACCTTAAATATGTTATATACACACATACAATAGATAGATAGATAGATAGATAGATAGATAGATAAAAGATAGATAGATAGATAGATAGATGAGATAGTAATAGATAGATAGATAGATAGATAGATAGAATAGATAGATAGATAAGATAGATAGATAGATAGATAAATAGATAGATAGATAGATAGATAGATAGATAGATAGATAGATGTGTGTGTGTGCTCACTCAAACAGTTCGCACACATGCATATACATTTGCATGAGTGAAAAGAGAGAGAGAGAGAGAGAGAGGAAAAAGAGAGAGAGAGAGAGAGAGAGAGAGAGAGAGAGAGAGAGAGAGAGAGAGAGAGAGAGAGAGAGACGACAGACAGACAGACAGACAGACAGACAGACAGACAGACAGACAAGACAGACAGACAAGAGACAGACAGACAGACCGACAGACAGACAGACAGACTACCAGACAGAGCAGACAACAGACAGACAAAGACAGACAGTCAGACAACAGACATCAGACAGATGCCGGAAAAGAGCGTTAGAAAAATGGGTATGCAAGACTGCAGAGAATGGAGGAGGCTGCAGACAAAGCAGAGAAAGAGAGGCGAGAGAAAGGGGACTGCGGAAAGGAGAGAATGACAAAAAGATAAATAAAAGATCAAGAGAAATTGTTATCAATTAGCAGAATCAAAACCATTGTGCATTCACAGTAGTTTTCTTGAAAGCCAATCACTGACTGACTGACTGACTGACTGACTGACTGACTGACTCACTACTCACTAACTCACTCACTCACTAACTCACTCACTCACTCACTCACTCACCCACTCACTAAATCCCCCTCCCTCTCTCCTTCCCTCCCTCCTTCCTTCACTCACTCTCTCAGTAATTCAGTTTATTATGCTCTCTTTCATCAGAAATGTTGAAGACCAACAAGCAAATGAAACAGGAAATTGACATACAAATAAATAAGTCAGTTTACATGAGTAGTAAATAACAAATACATCCATTATCCCCCCTCCCCTCCCTTCAAAAAGGACAATCTTTCAGATGATCACGTGCATTGTTTTTTTTTAGAGCCTTTTGCATTTTTTTTTTCTGAGAACATTTCTTTTGTTTGTATGTGTTGCGCTTCTGTGTGTCTATTATCTTAATTTCATTTCCTCGTGCGTTATTCATATTGCATGGAAGAGAATAGGCTCTACCAGGTTTAAAGATTGTTGTTGCTGTTGAGGGCCAACTTGTAAGTGCGTATATATATATATATATATATATATATATATATATATATATATATATATATATTTATTTGTGTGTGTTGTTTGTGTTTGTGTGTGTGTTGTGTGTGTGTGGTGTGTGTGTGTATCACTTTCAACATCACACCACACACCACACACACACACACACACACACACACACACACACACACACCACACACACACACACACACATCAATCAATCCATCCATCCAATCATGCTATTAAGCCCCCGACACAAGCCAATCGGCTGCACCTCCCCCTCCCCCACACCACCCGACCCCCACCCCACCCATTATATATATATAATAAATCAATAAATGAGATAATAGAGAAGCGAGAACTAGATAATAGAGTATAATAGATAATAATCGATAATAGAGATATATTAATATAGATATATGATAAAATAGTAGTATAGATAGATAGATATAATATATATATAATAATATATATATATAATATATATAATATATATATAATATAATTATATATCCATAACTTATCTTGACTTCCATATAACTCGTATCACATGGAGAGAGAGATGAAACCCTCTAGATTAAACTTACCTGCAACATACCGCCTGAAAAACAATTCAGTGTAATATCCTCGCAATTCCCCAAAGAGTTCAAAGAGAAATAAAATCAGATCAATTCAAACTGCATTTACTTGCGCTCATGGATCAAAATTCACTCATTATTCATCCATGATCCATGATTGTCTAGTAGGTTCAAAGTAGCCTGTTCCCTTCTGAATGCAAAATCCTGACAGCACACTTCGTATTTCCTTTCGACCCCCCATGCTGTCTTCAGTACAGGAGCAGAGTGTGTTGTTCCGTTCATTTTCCTATATTAAAAAAGTGTAGGCGCTGCACTTGTGGCGACGCGCTCTCCCCGGGGAGAGCAGCCCGAATTTCACGCAGAGAAATCTGCTGTGACATAAAGTGGTACAAAATACAAAATACAAATATTTCATTGTGGAATGGCTTTCAGAATCGTTCGTTCCTTCCTTCCTGTGTCAGTCTGTTGTTCATTATTTCATTGTGGAATGGCTTTCAGAATTCCTCCTTCCTTCCTTTCTGTGTCAGTGTATGTTGTTCATTATTTGAATGGCTTTCAGAATTTTCCTTCCCTTTTTCTGTCAGTCTGTTGTTCATTGATTCATTGTGAAATGGCTTTCAGAATCGCGTCTTCCTTCCTGTGTCAGACTTGACTTGATTCCACTTCCTGCTGCAGTTTATCTCACTCTCATAAATGGGGAGGTTGACAAAGGGGAGAAGAATACGTAAAAGAACAAAAAGAAGAAAAAAAATGCGATGAAAAAGGATTGTAAAGAAGAACAATTGAGAACTGCAAAGAAGAAGAAGACAAAGAATTGAAAAGAAGAAGAAGAATTGGGACGAAGAAGAATTGAGAAGAAAAAGAATTGCGAAAAGAGAGAAGAAGAAGAAGAAGAGAAGAAGAAGAAGAAGAAGAAGAAGAAAGAAGAAGAAGAAGAAGAAGAAGAAGAAGAAGAAGAAGAAGAAGACAAAACAACAACAACAACAAAAAAACAAAAAACAACAACAACAACAACAGCAACAACAACAAAGTACAAGAAGGACACGAAGAGGCAGAACAATAACTCTAAAGAAGAACCAGAATTCTGGTGAAGAAGAAGAATGCTGAAGAAAATGACATCAGTAGAAGAAGAAGAAGAATTAGGAAGCAAAGAATTCAGAAGAATTCTGAAGAAGGACTCTGAAGAAAAAAAAAAAAGACTTTTGAGGAAGGAGAATTAAAGAAAACAAATTGTGGGGAGGAAAAAGTGCAAAAATATTGCAAAGAAAAGGCGGAAAAATTGCAAGGAAGAAGAATCGCAAAGAAGAATTGCAAAAAAAAAGAACTACAATGAAGATGAAAAGCCGCAGCAACAACAAGAATCACGTGCCCTCCTAGAATGATTTTCATCTTCTTCTGTGTAATACTTCACGATTGTTTATCTGTTTGTTTTCCTTTTTTTTTTCTTTTACTTTTCCTTCTGCATGTCTACTGGGAGATCAATCGGCCATCATTCTAAGGAGCTGGTCATAAAATACTCTCTCTCTCTCTCTCTCTCTCTCTCTCCTCTCTCTCTCTTCTCTCTCTCTCTCTCTCTCTCTCTCTCTCTCTCTTCTCTCTCTCTCTCTCTCTCTCTCTCTCTCTCTCTCTCTCCATCTACTCATCTATTCATCTCTTTTATTCCTCAGCTAGAACCCCGTGGTTCGCCAATGGTGAGATTTTGCATATTATTATGACTGTTTTTATCTACCATTAAGATAGCCGCATTCCGATTTCTGAGAATATACACTCGAAACTCGAGTCATGTCAGGCCAAAAGCATAATTCTTACTCAAAAATGTCTAAAATTTAGCCATTGAAAGACACTATTTCCTAGATTTTATTCTTTTTTTAATTGATCTTTGATCATTTATTTTCAAAATGATTGGGAAGTTGTAAATGGCTACCTGTACTAGTTTTCCTCCACTACTTTTTCCTCAAGGATATCATTTTATTTTATTGAAGAAACAGTAGTGGAAGAAAAACAAGCGCAGGTAACCATTCACAATTTCTCAATCATTTTAAAAAATAGCAGAGGTTAAACAGAAAAAAAAAAAAAAAAACAATACGCTCTAGAAATTAATATTTTTAATGACAGCATTCTAGGCATTTTTGAGTCAAAATGCCTTTGGCCTGACCGGACTCAAATTACGGTTCCTGAAATCAGAATAAGAAATTATTTGCCATAAAAAAGTCACATGACCTCATTTTGACACAACAAAGTAAACTCTTCGTAATTTTTAACACAACATGTTATTCACTGGGCAGCGTGTCTGAAATGATCAGCATGAAAAAGCCTATGTTGCATTTTATTTTATTTTTAGTGTTCTCCTTTTTCCATAACAGGCACAACATGATTAGTTATTTCTGTTTGATCGTATCAGGTACAATTATATGGCCTAATTTGTCTATGTCATTGTTGAAAATATTCTTTGGTATCACCATTTAGAGTTATCAATAAGTTTTTTCTTTGATAGGTATATAAAATGCACTCATCCAGTAAATGAAATTCGTCTTCGTTTTAATTG
>CM060322.1:58497352-58507352 GCA_030674155.1 Stramonita haemastoma
CGTGACATTAGCGTTCACTTACGGGCTACCACGATGCTTATACATGTTAGTTATGCGTAACCTTACTGTGTGTTGTGTGTGTGTTGTGTGTGTGTGTGTGTGTGTGGTGTGTGTGTGTGTGTTGTGTGTGTGGTGTGTATGTGTGTGTGTGTGTATGTGTGTGTGTGTGTGTGTGTGTGTGTGTGTGTGTGTGTGTGTGTGTGTGTGTGTGTGTGTGTGTGTGTGTGTGTGTGTGTTTGATATATGGTGGGTATGTTCGTGTTTCTGTAAACCACCTGAACGATAACATGATTGATAGGATCTTTTACGTGCATGTCTGATCTTCTGTATGTGTATAACCACGAAACGAGTTAAAGGCATTGGCATGTCTGCAATTGAAAGTTGGTCTGGGAGATCGCAAAAATACCCACTCCTAATTCACCACACGCCATCGCCAAGGTTTGAACCCACAATTTCATGGACTCATTGTATTGTAGTTGGAACAGTCTTCCCTTAATTCACCAGACGTCGTCAAAATTCGAACCCACGACTTTATGGACCCATTGGTTTGAAATCTATCGGTCTTGTCCACTCCGCCAAAGCGTCCATTGGTGTTGGTGATGTGAAAGCTTGCCGTGTTATCTCCCCCTACCTCTCTTCCCCCTCCCCTCTCCTCCCCTCTCTCTCTCTCCCGCCACCCCCATTTTTTTCCCTGTTGTTGCGTGTAAACTTTGACTGTAGTTTGTCATTTATGGATTTTTGGGTTTGTTTTTAGTTGTTGGTTTGTTGGTTTGTTTCTTGTCCTTTTTTTTTTTTTTGCTAGGTGGTGGGTATACAGGGACATTGTTAGCTTACGCACAAAAACTTCTAGACGTAGAATGGTTTGGGTTTTTTTTTATAACAAAAATACCACTGATTTGAGCTGTTACGCAAGATCATTTCATGATTCTTTTTGTGTTTCTTCTTCGTCGAACGCTCAGACAAGACAGCAACAAAGCCTATTGTTGTCTGTCATATATATTATGAGTGAAAACGCGTTGCGCAGCCGTTTACACGTCTGATATAAGTCAGGCCCGACACATCCAACTTCGGTGTGAGGGAGAATTGTTTTCTTTTAAGTCTTTCTTGGGGGGAAAACAAGTCAAGGAGGATAGACCAAGAAGGCAACAACAAAAAAAAAAAGACCAGAAAATGGTGACAGGAAGAAAAGGAACAAGGTAGGTAGAATGTGAGGGATAGAAAAGAAGGAATTTCTAGCATGGAATTTCCAGAAGGTGGGGATGCAATATATATATATATATATATATATATATATATATATATATATATATATATATATATATATATATATATATATATATATACTGACATCCCCGGTCGCATCTCGGGTGATGAGCTTGACAACAAAGCTTGTGAAAAAATAGATCTGTCCTGAGAGACTCATGGCGACTTAAAAACGTTTTACTTTTCTTTATTTTTTTTACAACGTGCAAATCTGTAATAAAATAATGAAGCTAGGAGACTGATTCAGCACAGCATTACCTGCCGAGCAATGATGTTGCCCAAAAGTTTTGGAAAGACCAAGAACTGTATAATTATTTTGTGCAACGTATATTTTCATCATATTCTCTTTTTACCTTTATCATCGTCTTTCGATGGTAGCTTAAAAAGGCCACGGGAATATCAAATCTTCTTGTGAATGCAGTTGACACTTTTAAATTCTGAAAAGTGTCTTGCTGTAAGGTACCACAGCAGGTGAAGCTTCAATCACTGCCGTACCTCTGACAAAGGTTCATCTCGGAGCTGAAACTTGAGTTAGGTCAGGTCTGGCCAAAGGCATGGTTCATACCTCGAAAATGCCTATAATGCTGTCATTAAAGGAATTTTTAAGCGTTTTTTTTTAATTGAATCTTTGATAAATCATTTCCAAAATAATTGAGAAGTTTTAAGTGGTTACCGACACCTGTTTACCATCACTACCATTTCCCCAGGAAACCGTTGTGAGAAAAAAAATCAAAAGGGGTGTTTAGATTCAAGGTCATTATAGAACTTGAATTGTTTATGAACGACACTCGACCACAGATGAAATGTTTGATCAAAGTGTCTTGCTTGTACGGTATTTTGCATACAAACGTGCAACATTCACAAAATCAAACCAAAGTTAAAATATTTCTTGAAATATGCAAGTAAAAAGAACAAAAATACACAAAGCACAAAAGCATGACGTTCCTGTAATAAAATGAACGCTGTAATTTCTAGTGATTATAATGTTGATATAATAATGATAATGACAATACTGTAATATCAAAATAATAATATGACGATGATCGTAATAATTTATCATGGAAATGATAATAATAGAAATAGTAATAACAATGATAACAGTAAGAAGAAGAAGAAGAAGAAGAAGAAGAAGAAGAAGAAGAAGAAGAAGAAGAAGAAGAAGAAGAAGAATGGATATTCTTCGAGCGCTTTCTTTTCCCTACATGTTTGTCCGTCGTGTTCGACGATGACCTCCAAAACAGCAGAAGAGGCAGCTGCTGTTTCGGAAACGGGGCAGAAATTTGATTATAGTGGAGATGCCTTGCCCACAGCACATCCCCACTCTCTCGGCCAAGAGGGCATAAGGACAGTCAGCGTTGGAGATGTTCTCCAAAGGCCAACTAGCCCCCTGGGCTGCAGCACATAAGGAATGTGCAAGTCAAGCCTCCTAGTCAGAGAGTCATGGTCGATCACTAAAGACTAGGCTACGGCCATAGTAAACCCGGCCCGGCCCGTTGTTTTGACGGCCGTCTCTTTGACGGAAGAACGGATCCGTCAAAGCGGCCATAGTCAACCCGGCCCGTCTCTTTCTGACAATATGGTCACCCCGAGACTGCGAGTGACGCAAAAATGAGGCTTCCGCGGTGACGCAAATCGACAGAAAATAGTTCGACTGAAAATGTGTTTTTACGTAAAATCTCCCCCCCAAACTTTAATCGAAACCATTGAAATGTAATCGGGAAGGGTTAATTTACTAGTTTGTGTAGTCAGAATTTTTGAAGCACCATAAATAAGTTTTTCTTGATTATTTTCCTTTCCGTCGACCCGGCAAACGGACGTGTTGCTCGAACGTCAAAACGACGGGTTAAAAAGAACGGGCCGGGCCGGCTCTACTATGGCCACGCACAGCCGTTTTCAGTGACGCCACAGAGTAATTCAGCCGGGCAGCATTTTTCACCCGGCCCGTGCGTCAAAACGACGGGTTTACTATGGCCGCAGCCTTAGCTATGAAGTGAAATTCCATGAGTGGGAAAGAAAGCCACTGGTCATACAGCCTCTCACATTGCTGTTGCCCCCAGCATCAATGGTTTAATCAAAAACTGATAGAGCCCAGGCGCTGAAGGCATTTTCCCAACACAAAGCGCTCAATTTACAGTATATAACACCCATTATCAGCTTTAATACAAAAACATTAGACGTAGTAATATTTTCAACAACAAAAAAAAGAAGGCTTACACGCAAAAGGTCTGCAATGACATCCGAGCAGTGGTCGAGTTTATATCTTCCATCACCAAGGAGTGAAAAAAAAGGATTCTGCTGACGACGTCATACTTAACTTGACGTCACAAGACTCCAAGCAAATAACCTTCAAACGAGACTATTACAGAAAAATGTAGTTTTGTGCTGACAAAATGAGGATCTTTGCCCGATACTTGTACTGTTTGCGTTAAAATAATGATGACTACAGAAAGTGTGTGTGTGTGTGTGTGTGTGTGTGTGCGCGCGCGCGCACGCGTGTGTGTGGTTGTGTGTGTGTGTGTGTGTGTGTGTGTGTGTGTGTGTGTGTGTGTGTGCGCACGGCGTGTGCGTGAGACAGACAGAGAGAGAGAGAGAACATGAACATGAACATGAACAAGATTTATTCTTCAGGCCATCAGCCCCAAGAATGGGGTAAACAAAGCATAGCAAAGCAAAGCAAATAATGCAAAAATAAAATAAAACCTCATGACATATATGGCAACTGCTAAAACATATCAAGTGTGAACATGTGTCCTTTTAGATTAAACTGACCTCTTTTAAATGATGTTATTTGTTTGCCAAGTCTCCAAGTTTTCAACAAAATCCTGTCTTATTTTTAAGGCATTGAAAAGATATAAACTTAGCCTACGAATGGTAAATACAGAGCCATATTTCAACACATTTACGTATGGTTGATCGATTGGGACCAAGTACTTATACCTTAGATTTTCATACAGAATACAGAGAGAGAGAGAGAGAGAGAGAGAGAGAGAGAGAGGAGAGAGAGAGAGAGAGAGAGAGAGAGAGAGAGAGAGAGAGAGAGAGAGAGATTGCCTGCATTAAAATTAAATTTGAAACTTCTTTTTTTTCGGAAGAATTCACTGCACGCAAAGCCATACACATCAATGACACGAGTCCTGTCTTTAGCGCTGTTTCATTTTGGGTTGTTTGGTTTGGTTTTTATAGTTTAATCAGGAAAGGTTTAAGCACCTTCGCTTTGTGTATTATTAACTTGCTTGCAATGGAACAAAGAGCACACGAACAAAACGCAGCATGAAACAAACCTCGCACTTTCATTCATGGTAAACACATTATGCAAGCCTTCATGTGTGCACAAAGAATAACGCATAATTATGTGTACTTTTCCTTACTGGTGAACACAGACACATACAAACGCAGGTACGCATGTATAATTATGATGCACGTGCTCGCACGCGCGTGCACACGCACGCACGCACGCGCGCACACACACACACACACACACACACACACACACACACACTTTATGTACAGCTCAATGAATTTATCTTGGTTAGATCTGTTTTTTTGTCATTTATTCAGCTTAATAAACAAACACACTTGTATTAACTTTCATCCCTCTCTTCTCCCCATGTTTTGTCTAAAATCAATTTTCAGTGGATTGACGTTAACACACACTTACACACACACACACACACACACACACACACACACACACACACACACACACACACACACACACACACACACACACACACACACACCGCGCGCTCCTAGTGGTCAGAACATGGCGCTGGCAATTTGACGACCCGAGTTCGATTCCCGTTGGAGGGGATTTTTCCCCTGGAGTTAACATCAGTGCTGACTCAACTCTCCCCAAAAGTCTTCCGGATGAGACTGTAAACCGAGGCCCCGTGTGTGAACGCACGCAGAACATCTTGCGCACACGTTAAATCCTGTTCCGCTTTTCGTAAGAGTAGGCCATTGTGTGCCGGTAGGAACAGATGACAATATTTACACAACTGCATACACACAGGGACTGGATGAAAAAAGCACATGAGTGCTTATCTCATTATCCTTGATATAAAAGAATAAAAATTAATTAATAAATAAATAAAATAATCACTCACTCACTCACTCACTCACTCACACACACACACACACACACACACACACACACACACACACACACACACACACACACACAAACACACACACACACACACACACACACACACACACACACACACACACACACACACACACATATTAAAGCATTCTTCTTCTTCTTCTTCTTCTTCTTCTTCTTCTTCTTCTTCTTCTTCTTCTTCTTGTTTGTCGAACGCTCAAATAGCAACTATTGTCTGTCATATGAGCGGAAATGCATTGCGCTGCCTTTAGTTTGAGAGCCCAAACAGTTAAGCCCAACACATCCGGCTTTCGCGTGGAAGATCATTGTTACATTCTAAGTTCTTCTCTGGATAACAGGCAGAAAAATGGAACGTAAAAAAGAAGGAAACAGACAAAAAGGACAAGACAGGCAGAAAAAACAACAAAGCAGAAACATAGAGAGGAAAAAAAGAGGGAATTCGTGGCACAGAATTTCCAGAAGGTGGGTGCTATTTATACTGACAAGCCTTCAGCATCCCCTACAGGGAAAGTATAGCATTTTGACACAAACCAACATAAAAGGTAAAAGGTAAAGGTGTCCCTTAACCTAAGGGTGGTAGGGGAGCGAGGCATTAGAGACCTCAGCTTCTCTAGGGGCCAGCATATTGAGGGCGGCGCCCATCTCCTCTCCCTCGCTGCTGACCCTAAAGAGGGCAGGTACACATTGACAGCTGGGTGAACTGGGGGACTGCACTAAAGCGAAGGCGCGCAAACGGTCACCCATCCATTTGGTAACCACGCTGGATGCTGCTTAACCTTGGCTGGGGGAAAGCGAATGCTCTGACCACTGAGCTATCCCGTCCCTCGTACTGACATACACACAGGAATATATTGCAGGCAGACGAACAGAGAAACAGACCTTCTGACATTTCAAGAAACGAGGGAGAGAGATTTTGTTTACAGCATCAGATACCCATTATACAAATGTGTAATGTTTGTTTCCCCCCATTTTTTTGGAAATAACCGGAGCTCAAATCACTATGGCAATCCACATTGTCTTTGTGCTTGTCTCCATTCCTTCCTCCCCTTAACCCATTTCTTGTGCCATTTATCTCGATCTAGTCACCAATTACTTTTGGTTTGTTTCTGTGTTTGTTTGTTTATTTTTTGTTTTGATTCATTTTTTTCTTTCCGTCTTTTTTTTTTTTTCTTTCTTTCTGCTTTTCTTTGTGTATTTTTTTCTGTCAGTCTTTCTTTTTCTTTCTATCTTTCTTTTTCTTCTTTTCTTTTTCTTTCTGTCTTTCTGTTTTTCTTTTCGTCTACCTTTCTTTCTTTCTTTCTTTCTTTCTTCTTCTTTCTTTCTTTCTTTCTTTCTTTCTTTTCTTTCTTTCTTTCTTTCTTTCTTTCTTTTGGTCTATATGTCTGTCTTTCTTTTTTTCTGTCCATTCCTCTTTTTCTTTCTTTCTCTCTGTGTTTCTTTCTTTCGTTCTTTCTTTTTTTTTCTTTCTTTCTTTCTATCTATCGTTCTTTCTTTTTTTCTTTTTCTTTTTCTCATCCTTTCTTTTTTTTCCTTATTTTACTTGTTTGTTTTCAGTGTCAGTTCCTTGCGTAACTGATATTGATTTTAGACTAATATTCATAAAACTTTAGCAATAAAGAAAAGACGTTAAATCTAAGTACACACATACACACACACGCACGCACGCACGCACGCACACATGCACACACGCACGCACGCACGTACACACACACACACGCATACATTGTGTGCCGGTGGGAACAGATGACACAATTTCAAATCTGCATACACACGAGGTCTGGAATTAAAACGCACATGAGTGCATATTACTCCATTACCCTCGATATAAAAAAAATAAATGAATAAACAAATAAATAATTAATAGAATAGCACACACACACACACACACAACACACACACACACACACACACACACACACACACACACACACACACACACACACACACACACACAACACAACACAACACAACACAACACAACACAACACAACACAACACAACACAACACAACACAACACAAGTCAACACAACACAACACAACACAACACAACACCCATTTAAGAAGTTAGAAAAGAGATTTTCCTTATCACATCAGAATCTCATTTTACAAATCTGAAACGGCTGCTTCCACAGTTGTAGGAAGTACTAAGAGACAGAATCACCATGGCAACCTCCATTGTCCATTTACGTAACCCCCCCCCCCCCATCCCCCTCACCCCCCCACCCACCCCTCACTGTCGTTTTCCCCCTTTGACCCATTGCCAGTGATCTCTATCTTGACGCAGTTAGGAAGTTTTATTTTTGTTTTTTTGTAGTTTTTTGTTGTATTTGTTATTGAAAAGTTGTTTTCGCGAAGGATACTGTAACACGAAAGTGGTTACTTGTTTGTTACTTTCTTTGTTATTCGTCTTTTTTCTGTCGTGTTCACTGCTTTTCTCTTACACATACACATGCACAGACAGACAGACAGATAGACAGACAGACAGACAGACAGACAGACAGAGAGACAGACAGATACAGACACAGACACAGACACAGACACACGCACGCACGCACAGCACGCACGCACGCACGCACGCACGCACGCACGCACACACACACACACACACACACACACACACACACACACACACACACACACACCACATACGCACCACTTAAATCCTGAAGCTGGCAACGTAAATTCCTAGACACCCTAAGAAAGTTATATATCACAGCAAACGTATTTGCATCACGTAATAATGACAACTATTGTTCCAGACAACAAAACATGCATTGCCATACCAAATTAGAAATCAAAGCTGGAAGACGTATGTTTGAAAGGTAAAGGTAAAGAAAGCTAAAGTGTCCTTTAACCTATATATGTCGTCGTAGGGGAGCGAGGTATCAGAGACCTCAGCTTCTCTAGAGGCCAGCATATTGAACGCGGCGCCCATCTCCTCTCTCTTGCTGCTTTACCTTCCCTGATCCTAACGAGGGTAGGTACCCATTTACAGCTGGGTGAACTGGGGGACTGCACTGAAGCTAATATGCGCAAACGGTCACCCATCCAAATGGTAACCACGCTCGATGCTGCTTAACCTTGGCTGGGGTAAAGCGAGTGCTCTGACCACTGAGCTATCTCGTCCCGTACGTTTAACTATCTCAGAAAAATAACAAACTTGGAAAATAAGAATAATGTGTCAGGTAGTACATTCACTAATTCAGAGAATGGACAGGCCTAGACCTCAACAAAGTTTTGAGGAAGACAGAACAGAGAGAGGAATGGAGGGAACTGATTGTCAAGTCCTCAGGGGTGCCCCCACGGTCACCAGACTAAGGGATAGATAGATAGATAGATAGATAGATAGATAGATAGATAGATAGATAGATAGATAGATAGATAGATAGATGGATGGATGGATGGATGGATGGATGGATAGATAGATAGATAGATAGATAGATAGATAGACAACAGACAGACAGACAGACAGACAGACAGACAGACAGACAGACAGACAGACAGACAGACAGATAGATAGATAGATAGATAGATAGATAGATAGATAGATGGATGGATGGATAGATAGATAGATAGATAGATAGATAGATAGATAGATAGATAGATAGATAGATAGATAGATAGATAGATAGATAGATAGATAGATAGTATCAGGTTGTATAAAAAATCTAGGTACAAGTGATTTTTTAGAAACAGACAGAGACTTGGTGGCCTGCATGATGCTATGGGTCTGCTTTCTTCCTCTGCAGCTTCATTTGTAACGGTGTCATGCGGTGTGCCTGACAAAATGAATGTGTCTAGGCTGGGTCTCGAT
This sequence comes from Stramonita haemastoma, assembly GCA_030674155.1. Taxonomy (NCBI): domain Eukaryota; kingdom Metazoa; phylum Mollusca; class Gastropoda; order Neogastropoda; family Muricidae; genus Stramonita; species Stramonita haemastoma. The sequence goes on from CM060322.1 coordinate 58,506,557, forward strand.
GTCTCGTTTAGGTCACAAAACTTGGTGAGTTGAAGGGCTGGCAACCTTTTTTTTCTGTCTTGAAAATCATCTATTGTAAAGAATCTTGCAGTATTTGGGTCATGGTGTTTGGTTTTTTGGTTGCTGAAATGAACTTTTTTGTGAGATTGCCTTTGATAACAGATGTTTTGCGCTCAGAAACTTATGTTTGTTAGTGTGGGGATGTCAGCGCAGGAAAACACTGTCAAGACAGCGAGAAATATGCATGTATATTTCATGGGCACATATACAGGTTGGGGACGGGATGGCTCAGTGGTCTCGCACTTTCTCCAAGCTAAGGTCAAGCAGCATTGAGCGTGGTCACCAACTGGATGGGTGGCCGTTTGCAGTACAGTCTCCCAGTTCACTCAGTTGTAAATGGGTTTCTGTCCTCTTTAGGGTCAGGGAAACTAAAGCAGCAAAGGAGAGGAGATGGGCACTGCCCTCAACATGCTGGCCGCTGGGGAAAATGAGGTCTCTGACACCTCGCTCCCTAACGACCACATAGGTTATGTGACACATTAATTTACCACTACCTATATACAGGTTAAGGTCAATGTGTTCCTATAACGTATTCGGGTCGTTGGGGCGAAGTGAGGTGTCAGACACCTCAACCTGTCTAAGGGGCCAGCGTTTTGAGGGCGGCGCCCATCTCCTCCCGGCCCCTCTTTGCTTTACCATCCCTGTCCATAAACACGGCAGGTACTTGTTTAGAGCAGGGTGAGCTGGGGGGATTGTAGTGAAAGCAATGTATGCGAACAGTCACCCATCAAAGAAG
>CM060322.1:58517352-58534852 GCA_030674155.1 Stramonita haemastoma
AGCCAAAGTTAAGCAGCATCGAGCGTGGTTACCCATTGAATGGGTGACCGTATGTACGCCTTGGCTTTAGTACAGTCGCCGAAATCATTCAGCTTGTAAATTGGTACTGCCCTCCTTAGGGTCAGGGAAGGTAAAGCAACGAGGGGGGGGGGAGATGGGTGCCGCTCTCAATATGCTGGCCCCTGGAGAAACTGAGGTTTCTGATCCTCGCTCACCTACGACCACATAGGTGACTGCTCCACCACGAAATGAGTCGCTTAGCACCTGACCCACTTTTCTGCTAGGAGCCCATTTTAGACAAGTAGGGATAAGGTTGTTGACTTTGATAGTTTGATTGATTATAATACTTTAGCCATTATTCACCTTGTAATGAAATATCAAGTCATAATGTATGTCCTTTTGCCTTTAAACATGTTTTAAAATGTGTAATCTCTCATTCTGACCACTTATCACGATGCTAGAGTTGTCAGTTTCTCATTTTGTTATTTCCTGCAGTGTATCATTTCAAGTTGTAATAACTTTTCACAGAATTGTCTGATTTTTTTTTTTTATTGTAAAGCTATTTAGTGGCAAATTAATAACATGACAATAACTACAAATTGATCTCTGGTGCATTGAAACTCATTATGTGGTAGAACTAATATGGTGTAAGGTAAATGATAAAGGTGTTCCATTACCTATCAGGTGATGGAATACCTTTACCATTTACCTTAAACCATAAAACTTATGTTACACTACCTGCAGTGAACCAACGCAGCAGTCGAGGATCTCCCCCTGCTAGTACCCTAGCGGCAGCCTGACTGCAGGCTAAAAAATAAGGTGCAACAGAGGAAGCCTGTTGTATAAGCAAATATAAGAATGAAAGGCCTGTGAGTGATGGTACAGGGAACCAAGGGAGTGAACTATATTGAAAAACAAAACGAAAAAGCAGCCAACCAGCCATCGAATTAACCTAGAAACTAACACGGAAGAAGAAGCAAACAAATAAGAAAAGGAAGAAACAAAAACATAAACTAACAAATAAAAACTCTAATCACTACAGTAGCAACAACAACAAAAACAGAAAACAGCGAAAATCCTGAAGGGGAAGCAAGTAGAATAAAGTTTACATGTATCTGCATATATTCCGTGTTCCTCGTAACCAATCACATTTGGAAATCAGCAATGCAAAGGTAAGCACTTTCCCCTCAACTTATATACAATCATGATGCGTGTCTGTATTGATTCTGTCACAGCTTCTCGGAATCAGAAGATTCCAGATAGAAAACTGACTGAAGGATCAATAGTTGGGCTCTCCTTAGCGCTGCCATTGGCCATTCCTTTGCCTTCCACTCTACTGTTTCTCATTTTTCTCCTGGTTATTCCCAAAAGGTCAGGCTGTCTTTCATATTGTGAGTTACTTACGAGCAATATGTGCGTGCATCTCAAATAGTTTGGGAAATACATCTTGCCTTGCCTTGCCCTGCTTTACTTTACTTTGCCTTGACTTACTTTGCCTTAATTTGCCTGCCTAACTTTGTCTTGCCTTGCCTTAATTTGCCCTGCCTAACTTTGTCTTGCTTTACCTTACTTTGCCTTAACTTACTTTGCCTTGCCTACCTTTACTTACTTTACTTTTGCCTTTACTTTGCCTTGCCTTACTTTGCTTTACTTCGCCTCGCATTGCCTTGTCTTGCCTTGCAATTAAATATTGTGTCTTGCCTTGCCTTGCCTTGCTTTCCTGGCCTAGGAATGCCTTGACAACAGTCTTTCTCAGAGGTTTATTCATTGGTTAAAAATGTGTGCTAAAGCATACATTTCTGAAGTCTTTGGACTGTCACGTCCTAGTCAAACCACCAGGCAGGTAGGGTAAGGACAGAAGGTTTTTGATAAAAAGTGCATGCTGCTGCTTTTGATTACAAGTAAACTGGGAAGCAGCATAGTTTTATGATCATATTTTGTAGAGCGTACACATAGACAGAAAATGCAACAAAACATCTTAATAAAACAAACAAAAGCACACAACACGCGCGCCGCACACACACGCGCGTGTACATACACACACACACACGCACACACACACACACACACACACACACACACACACACACACACACACACACACACACACACACACACACACACACACACACACAGATGAAATAAACTATACACCCAGTATCAGTGCTCCGTGGATTTATATCATATACATTGAAACAATGAATAGATTATAGGGTGAAACAATGCCTGCAGTCTGCACAGACACTAGTCTGCAGAGATGTCAATACACCTAGCCACAGCATCCTTTGTTCTGAGTCAATACTCATGCCTAAGCCTATAGACTTCCATCACCAAGAGCCTCAGACAGATTCTCCATCTATATAGATTTACTACAGGATAAGGTAGGAGATACGTTGATAAAAAAAATCCAAGATGCTACATCAATTTAAGTCAAGGTAAAGGAAATTGTGTTGGATCCATCAAACATTGGGAAAGAATCATCACAAATAACTCGCCATAAATTGTGTCCATATTTTCAAGAGAAACAACAGAGACTTTTAAAAATAAAATTGTATTTATAGCCTTGTGGGTGGAACAAAAATATCAGTGATCTGAGCTGTGAAGCTGTCATATGAAATAGCTGTAAAGCTGCTATTTGGCATTGTGAGCTATGAAGTTGATGTATGGCAAAAACATGATAAAGCTGGCATATGGCATAGTGAGTTGTGAAGCTGCCATATGGCATAGTAAGCTGTAAAGCTGCCATATGGCATAGCAAACTGCAAGCTGCAATATGGCATAGTGAGCTGGGAAACTGTCACATAGTATACTGAGTTGTGAAACTGACACAATTATAGCATAGGCATATAATGGAAGATGAAAGTTAGGGCTCGATACTCCACAACAACAACAGAAATATTCACTCAGTCATGGGTTAAAGACATGCGGTGAGATGCCACAAGAGAACCCAGCTGCAAAAGAAAAGTCTTGTGAGCAGCTTTCTGTGGGATGACACAGATAGCAGTCCTCTTGCTCTGCATTCTCTCTGTATATTGGGTAGGGTTACGCGGTACCTGGTCTTCTCCTGTGCTTGCAACAACACCGCATGACGTCTGCATGCTGGGCCTGAGCTATCACATTCCTACAAAAAAGCAGATCATGACAAGTTTAGCGTGTAACTGTTTTCTGGTCAATGATGCCAAAAACTGAGGGGAGGGGGGTACCATGCTGGTGCTGAGTTTGCTTCAGATTGAGTTTGTACCCACCCTGCCCCATGACTCCATCCAAAGAAAAGAGCATGGAGGTGTGGCCACGGAGGTCGCTCCTGACCCAAGAGGGAAAGAGATCGTCACCCAACATAAAGAGGATATAACTGAACCTTGTTTGCGTGATCTGGCTGTACTAAAAAGGAAATGATTACTGCATGCCAACAATATATTACCACAGAAGGCTGTAAATAGCTTTCAGACCAAGAGAAAAAAGAATGGAAAAGCAGTAAGTATGTCTCTGCATTTGAGCGCAATACTATGTGATTCAGAAAAAAGGTTAAAAAAATAAGACATCATTTACTAGCTTGCTTGGATACTTGCCCCCAAAAGAATGTCCTGTTTTTTATAAGAAAAACAAGGTGGTAAAATAAAAGTATTTAGAGCAGGAATATCAAAAGTAGTGTGGTAACATTTGCCAGCATATACCTTTAAAAACTTTCAGGTGTAATGAATAGTGCAAACACACATGCAGTATGAAAAAAGTGCTTATATGTCAGACTTGAAAAATAAAGATTATTAATTCATTTATTTATTCTCTGTTTCTCTCATTTGCTGTCTCTTTCTGTCATTTGCATTCTTTCTATTCCTTTCTATCTCCATCACAAACACACACACACACACACACACACACACACACACACACACACACACACACACACACACACCACACACACACACACACACACAACACACACACACACGCAACACACGCAACACACAGGACACACACACACAACTCAATCAAACAAACCTGTGTATCTTGCTGAATGGAAAATCCACGTTACCATCTCCAGGCAGTGGTGTTGTGATTTACTGTGGATCCAGGTTTTGCTGGTAAGAAGAACAAATTTGAACCTGTGCAACCCAGATCATAAGAAAGCATTACAGGCTGTCATACTGTACGCAGTTTTTCCTGGCTTCTTGCATGACCCAATTTCTTTTCTTTCCCAGTTGTTAAGCCCATGTTCTGTCCTTCTTAGATGACATATTTCCCAGTATCTGTCTGTCTGTATGTCTGTGTGTCTACTGATCTGTCTTTATGCGTGTTTCTGTCTGTGTTTTTTCTCCCCCTCTCTCTGTCTGGCTCTGTCTCTTTTCTTTATTGTCTCTTTCTGTCTTTCTCTGTCTGCGTGTCTGCCTGTCTGTATGTGTGTCTGTCTGTCTGCCTGCCTGCCTGTCTGTCTGTCTCTCTGTTTCTGTCTCCGTCTCCGTCTCCGTCTCTGTCTCTGTCTCTGTCTGTCTGTCTGTCTGTCTGTCTGTCTGTCTCTCTCTCTCTGTTTTCTCTCTCTGTCTCTGTCTCTGTCTCTGTCTCTCTCTCTCTCTCTCTCTCTCTCTCTCTCTCTCTCTCTCTCTCTCTCTCTCTCTCTCTCTCTCTCTCTCTCTCTCATTATTTGTTGATTTTGCTAAAGCATTTGACTGTATTGAACACAATCTACTCATAAGGAAACTCACAATGTATGGCATATATCCAGATGCACTTAAACTTATTAACTCATTTCTTAATGACAGGAGACAAATTGTTTATCAGGACTCAACAATGTCATCTTTCTTGCCCATAAAATATGGTGTTCCTCAAGGGTCTGTGTTAGGGCCCGTCCTCTTTTCAATATACTTCAATGATCTTCCCCTCCATGTTTCTTCCACTTGTGAACTTTTTGCAGACGACACTACCATACATACTGTAGGTACAGACTTAATGTCTTTAAGTACGGTTTTACAAAATGACATGGACAATCTGACAACATGGACAGAACACAATCATATAGCTCTCAATCCTCAGAAATCAAAACTCATGATTGTTACAATGAGGCAAAAGCGTCAAAACTTCAAAAGCAAATTAACTAGTATAAAAATTATTGATAACGTGTTGGAAGAGGTAAATTCATTTAAATTACTTGGTCTGTATATTGATAATAACTTGTCCTGGTCTAATCACATCTTTAATGTCTCAAAGAAAATATTCTAAGAAGCTTTTTCAACTTAACAGAATAAAACATTTTCTAGATCAGCATACTCGCAAACTATTCTTCTCTGCTTATATAAAACCAGACCTAGATTATGCCTCTACTTGCTGGGACTTGGCCAGTAAAAACTGTATAAAACGAATAGAAAGAGTATATAAACGTTCACTAAAGGTAATTCTCCTCAAAACTAGTTCCCTAGAAGTTTGTGACTATAAAGAGTTGGATATTCTTCCCTTAAATTTAAAATGTCGATTTAATAAAGGCCTATTTATGTATAAAATTATGAATAATTTAGCTCCACGATATCTTTGTCAGAAATTTCCAGTGAAAACAGTTCGAAATAAAAGTGTGGTTATTACTCCTCGACCAAGAACTGATCTTTTTATGTCCTCTCTTGTATATTCTGGTACCAGACTATGGAATGAAATCCCCATCTCAATTAAAAATAAAAGTAGTATATCATCATTCAAAAAGCATACCACACATACTTGTTCAATTCAATGTGATTGACATTAGTGAGCTCCCTTTGAACTGGTGTGTGTGTGTGTGTGTGTGTGTATGTGTGTGTGTGTGTGTGTGTGTGTGTGTGTGTGTGTGTGTGCGCAAGCGCACGCGTGTGGGCACATCCTCGAGTGCGTGGGTGGTGTATGCGTGCCTGTGTGTGTGTGTGTGTGTGTGTTGTGTGTCAAAATGGGTTGTGTGTGTCAAAATGGGTCAAGTCAGACTCCTTTTTTTTTTTTTTTTTTCCCCAACATTAGTGAGCTCCCTTGAACTGGTGTTGCTGTTTTTTTGACATTGGTGAGCTCCCTTTGAATTGGTGTTGTGTGTGTGTGTGTGTGTGTGTGTGTGTGTGTGTGTGTGTGTGTGTGTGTGTGTGTGTGTGTTTTGATCTTTGATAAATAATGAAATTGTAAAAGGTTTTCTTTTTTTTTATTGTTTGGTTGGTTTTTGTTGATTGATTTATTTATATATATATATATATATATATATATTTTTTTTTTTTTCTCTTTCTCTGAAATGGTGTAATGCATATTTTTATGTTTATTCTTTACGCATATCCCATTGTAGCAGAGATACTGTACGGGTATGGATATGTATCCACGATGAAGAGTGTGTGTGTGTTTGTGTGTGTGTGTGTGTGTGTGTGTGTGTGTGTGTGTGTGTGTGTGTGTGTGTGTGTGTGTGTGTGTGTGTGTGCCCGCGCGTGGGTGTGTGGGATGGATGGTACCTGGGTGGTGTGTCAAAATGGGTCAGGCGGGATGGTACATTGGGTGGGCAGTACAATTGTTTTTGTTTGTTTGTTTTTTTTTCCCCAACATTAGTGAGCTCCCTTTGAACTGGTGTGCTTTTTGACATTGGTGAGCTCCCTTTGAATTGGTGTGTGTGTGTGTGTGTGTGTGTGTGTGTGTGTGTGTGTGTGTGTGTGTGTGTGTGTGTGTGTGTGTGTGTGTTTATCTTTTGATAAATAATGAAATTGTTAAAGGTTTCCTTCTTTTTTTATTGTTTGTTTGGTTGGTTTTTGATGATGGTTTTTGTTGTTTTTTTCTTTTCTGAAATGGTGTAATGCCTATTTTCATGATTATTTTTCAGGCATATCCCATTGTAGCAGAGAAACTGTACATGTGTATGAATATGTATCCAGGATGAAGTGTGTGTGTATGTGTGTGTGTGTGTGTGTGTGTGTGTGTGTGTGTGTGTGTGTGTGTGTGTGTGTGTGTGTGTGTGTGTGTGTGTGTGAGTGAAGTGTGTGTGTTTATGCTTGTGGGTGTGGGTGTGGGTGGAAGGGTGCTATGTCTTGACTTTTGAGGATGAATTGTTTATGGGAGGGGAGTAGTTTGTGTCTGACTGGTTTTGCTTATTCATTTGATTCGTTATGTCATTTTTCAATGATTTCCTGATTATCAGTAATTGGATGACAATATGACTGATGGATTTTTTTTTTTTTCATTTTTTATTTTTTTATTATTATTATTTTTTTTCTTCTTTTGCTATCTTACATTTCTTTGTCTATTAATTCATTGATTTATTCATAATTGTTTCATTTTGCCCATGAGGGCCTGGTGTAAAGAAGCCTCTGGCTTATCCAATTACCCTCATTAAAATTTCGAGTTTCGAGTTTCGAGTTTCGAGTTTCGAGTTTCGAGTTTCTCTCTCTCTCTCTCTCTCTCTCTCTCTCTCTCTCTCTCTCTCTCTCTCTCTCTCTCTCTCTCTCTCTCTCTCTCTCTCTCTCTCCTCTCTCTCTCTCTCTCTCATCGCGAGCGATGTTGGATGGACGTAATCTTGTTGTGCTCTGTAAACTCATCCAAACTGTGCTGCTTCTGGACTTTGTATTCTTGTAATATTTGGCAGGAATACTTTTAAAGGTACTGTGATTAAGGTGACATTGTTACTTTTTGTTGATGTGCTCTGATCTTGAAGTATTCATCATAAATAATTTTTATACATAAATAAGAAGGAATAATGTATCAAACACTGTTTTCATTCAAGCCAAGAAATTTGTGAACTGTTGTGCACGTGCAATTTTCCCTCTAGTGATTCCTTGAACAACCAGGGTTTTTTTTTTTTTTTTTTTTTTTTTTTTTTTTTTTTTTTTTTTTAAATAATAATGTGATGTAGCAGATACTGGAGAATGGCACTGTCAACACATACGTATGGCTGTCTGAATTTGTAGTGTGTCAGTCAGTGCAATGTCTGATCAACAATGCTTCTCTGAATATTCAAATGTCCATGGAAATGATCCTCCACCTAGTGAGAACAAGCTTATAGACACACTTGATGTCATTCAAAAGCGGTTTTGGTGCCGTGAGCCAGAACTTGTGATCTGGCGCAATATTTTACTGTATCGTTACTCCTCACTTAAAGACAGTGCAGTGAAGCTGCAGGTGACGGACTTCGATCTGGATGATCAAACGCTCTCTTTGCCAGGGCTAAAATGGATCACTGACCTCCCATCTGCACTTGCGAAAACCACTGTACGCTTATTTTGTAAATCATCCAAAAGAATAACTATCACTCTATACTTTAAGTCAGCGGCAAATGCTGGCACCCTCCTCTGTCAGGGCAAAGACTGTGAGCTGTGGAACACAGATGAATGCGAGCAACTCAAAGATGTGGTGGCAGCATTTCTAAATGGCGGAGACATCAATATTCTTACATCGTCGCTCCGTCAAGTCCCCCTTGTTTTCATCAGACCTGTGGGCTTCTTGCCTCTCGGCGCTCCATCCATGGACCTGACCTCTCTGCCAACACCGGAGGCTCGTGGCGACGAGTCGCCGGTCCTGCGTGGGGAGTTGGGCGGAGAGGCAGCATCAGAAGAGTCATCAGCATCGCCTGCCTCGCCTCCACCATCTGCCTGGTCACCCAGCGACAGCCGCCCAGGTCTGTCGTGTCAGATAAACCCACCCAGGGTTGTCCTCCATCCTCCTACCCCACTCTCCACTGTGGTGCATTCCTCTTCAACTAACAGCAAACATTCAGTACGTAGAACAACTCCTGTGAAGTCTAAGAGTAAAAACCTGAGAAGACGGACTCTCTGTTTCACTCAGAAGATGGTAAAATCTCCGCAGCGTCAATTACACACAATCAAATTACAGATAGAAGAACTTAAACAAAATATTGAAGAATTGACACTCTCACAGGACGATATTAAGGAAACCTTCATCTCATTAATTGAAGATGCCAAAGTGGCTACAAAAAAATGAACTAAAGAACTCTCATGTTCTCTAAAATAAATTTACTGTCATCAGACGTAAAAGATCTAGTCACTCAAGTAAATCAACTGAAGATACAAGTGAATGCAATAGGAGCAGAGAACAAGGCCCTTAAAACTCAACTGCAGCAACTCCGCTCTCAACCAAAGGAGACAAAACCCAAGACTGCAGTGACTCATGCTGCCACACAATGTGAGCAGGATCAAGACAACAAAACAACTGAGGGGAACAAGACTCCTGTGTGTGTTCAGCCAGTGCCTCCAGCTGGAGACCAGCAGGAGGAAACGCCGCCTGTTGACCTGCCCCCTCGCATGCAACAGGTGAACCACCTGTGTGTTACTCAGGTGGTGCCGAGCTCACAGACTATGACCATACCTCCATTTCCTTAACTGTGTCCAAGACTCCCGACAGCCAGCCAAGTGCCCTCCCTTTGGGACAGGCAGATGCCAAAGTGCCCTCAGATGAAGAACACTCATCACTCCAACCAAACAACTCAAAACAAGACACTCCTGACTTCCCCCTCTCTGTTAATTACTCTGTTCCAGTCTCTAACAAATATGCCTCTCTTTCAGACAGTACTCACCATGACATGACCACTGACATTAACTGTAACTATTCACAAGGCAATATCACTCATAATATGCAAAGACCTATTACTAACTCTAATAATGCTAAACCTCCATCACCATTTGAACTACTCCAGACCATAAGTGTGAGTGATCATGCAACAGCACTCCTCATAGGGGACTCAGTAATACGACACTTGGACCCAAAAAGACTTGCCTTACGCTCGTATTGCATGCACAAAATCTGTGTCCCAGGCATGTCGACCCTGGATCTAGAGCATTGGCTGGCTGAACAGCCAACTCACAGAAATGTGAAAGCTTTAGTAATCCATGTAGGTGTAAATGACTGCCCTTCCGGAAAAGTCTCTGTAGAGCACTGGACAACCTTAATCAAAAAGTGCTGTCAGATTTTTCCCTCCTCAAAAGTAGCACTGAGTTCGTTAGTACCAGCAAAAGGTAGACACAATTTGAATAATTCTATAATTCCCTCTAACCGTAATCTCATGTCTGCATGTAAAATTACTGACACAACTTTCATTGATAATACTGATGCTTTTGTTACTTCTTCTGGTGCTCCGAAACAGATTATGTATCATGACCTCACTCACCCCAGCTTCAAGGGGACAGCTCAGCTAGCTTTAAATGTTAAAAGCACTGTGCTTAACTGGCTGGCTGAATCTATGCCTCCACGCAGAGACTATCATACCTACCGTGGTGAGACAGGCACCAATCAGCAGAATAGACATGGTTCACACTGGGGACCGTCATGGTCCAGTGCAGACAGACTGAACCCTGGCAGCAGAAAACACTATGGCCAGTGCCAATGTTCAGCAGCCTGGCAGAGGGAACCATGCTCTTCGTGGACATGTTCAGACATTTTCTGGCACCACACCATATCACTTACAAGCTTCTCATCCCACCGCTTTCCATGGCCGTTTTGCACGTCCTACAGATGCACATGATCCTGTCACCCACCGCAGTGACAATCGACAAAGATCCATCAGTACTGATCTGAGCTGGCAGAGCAATTCTTCTGCTCCTCCTCCTCTTTATTTAGAACCACAGGGTAGGTCTCAATCCAACACTAGCAGACTTAATCCTAAACAGGAGTTATACAGCAACACACCTGATGCACCTCTTCTCCCTTTATTCCATTCCATGGACAATTTTCCACCTCTACCCCAGAGGCACCCACGACCTCCTGAAACAGTTTTCCCTATCTCCTCTGATTCTCTCAAAGTGAGGCCCTATCATCTCAATATAGATAGAGAGTTTAATCCCCAAAATATTGGTAAACCTCCGGTTACATCACATGCACTCCCAGACAAATATTCAGTGCAGAATGTCAATTTAACTTCCCACAGAGTGATATAAATCATTGTTTACACTTACTAAGTATGATGACATCACATATCATGAACTTACAGCATGGTCAAGGTTGATATTATGCTTATAGTGGTGTTACAGTGTGATCTGTTCCATTTAGACAACTGCTACATAGAAAATTGATCATGCTTACTTATCATTTATTGTTCTGATGATATTTAACACAGCTCACTTGGAAGGAAAGAATGGATCCCCCAGCCCCCCCCCCCCCCCCCCCCCCCCCCCCCCCCCCCCCCCAAGTAAAAGATGTCAAGAGAAGTAAAATAGAATATGGGAGCCAGGTGCATGCTCGCCTGTGTGTGTATGTGTCTGTACGCGGGTGCGTATGTGTGAGTATGTACGTGTGTACACGTGTGCATGTGCGCCTGCGTGCGTGCGTGCGTGCGTGTGTACGTGTGTGTGTGTGTGTTTGTCTCTGTGTGTGTGTGTGTGTGTGTGTGTGTGTGTGTGTGTGTGTGTGTGTGTGTGTGTGTGTGTGTGTGTGTGTGTGTGTTGCAGATTAGCCAATCTCCTATTTCATTGTATTGGAGTTATCTATTGATCGGTGAAGGATTTATTGGCAAAGATTTCTTTTGTGTTTTGCCTTATCGGACTTGCTTTTGGCCTGTTTAATTCACTTGTGTTTATACACTTCTTAGTGTTGCATTGTTGCCATCGCCCAAGTCATTTGGGTGTTTTTCTTGGTGTTATTATCTTGTCTTTTGCTTTACATACTTTTTTTTTTTTTTTCATTTTTTTTTTCATTACCATTGCTGCTTCTCATCCAATTGTTAATTAGTCTCAGTGTCTGTAGTTATCTTGTTTGATATTTATCTTTGTCTCTTTACTATTGATTTTGACTGTGGCAGTGTGTGCAGCTGCTCACCATCAGATGATTTGATTAGTTGTGGTGTTTGGGATAATATTATTCTTCCACTGGTTGTTGGAAGTTCAACTGTACATAACCTGTACACTAAGTGTCTGAACTATTTTTGATTGAAACACTCTCAAGATTTTCTTGTAACATATTGCTGTCTTATTTGGCCTGTTTGGTTACATGCATTGTGATCTAAACCCTTTGTTGCCAGAGATGGTTTATTAGTTTTGTGCAGATATTAACTTTCTGCAATGTCCACTTTGAAAGTTTGGCCTACAGAAGGTGGTCTCCGAATAGGATTTTTGAATATAAATCATGTTCTTAATAAGTTAGATGAATTATCTCTAGTTTTGCATAATAACGGTAAACCTTTTCATTTATTTTGCTGTGCTGAATCCAGACTGTCAAACCATATATCTGATAATGATGTGTTTATTCCTGTTATGATGTTGTACGACTTGATCCCATTTTCCCAAAGCAAACTGGTTTAATTCTTTATGTTACTAAATCAATCACTTACAAGCGAATAGTTTCCTTTGAAAAACATAGAATAGAATCAATATGGGTTCAAGTAAATATAAAAAACAATAAACCTATTCTTACTGGATTTGTTTACCGCAACCCTTCTGAGCACTCTGACTGGTATGATCATTTTAATGAGATGATGGAAGCTGTTTCACTAAACGATAAAGAAATCATTCTTTTTGGTGACTTTAATATAGATCTCTTGAAACCCAATAAGCGATGGACACAGTTGTATGAAAGTTTTGGCCTCCTTCAAGTAATAGACACACCAACCCGAGTTACCCCCTCCTCTGAGACATTGATCGATCATATCTATATTAGTTCAAAGCAAAACATCGTAGAAATATGTTCTCCCCCTAATGGATGTAGTGATCATTATCCTGTCTGTCTTACTTGGCATAAAAAAGGCGTTAAAATTCCTAAATTAATTCACAAAGTAATAACATACAAAATCCTTTGCTAATTTCAATGAAAATGATTTTCTAAATGACCTCTCACATTCTTCTCTTTCAAACGTTTATCAGTTTACTGACCCTAATCTAGCATTTGAATTTTGGCAAAATGCTTTCATCAACATCTATAATAAACATGCCCCTTTCAAAATAAAACGAGTTAAACATACTCCGAAACCTCCTTGGCTAAGTAAAGAAATTCAAGAGGAAATAATCAAAAGAGACAAGCTCAAAGAAACCAAACAATTCACTGACTTTAAGAAGCAACGAAATAAAATTACATCAATGAAGCGCATTGCCAAAAAGAATTATTTTCGTGACCTCATATCAGATAGCTCAGGCAATAAGCAAAAAGTCATATGGAATACTATTAATTCTCTTACAAAGGAAAAATCAGTAAAAACAACTGTCATAAAAGATATTACTGCCACCACTTTAAACCAACATTTTTCCACAATTTCTTCCTCAACAGTTAAAAATGATAGCTCTTGTTTCAATGACCTTGCCTTATTGAATGAATTCTGTATTTCAAAAAAGATCACTTCAAATGTAGTAATCCCATTCTTGACAGTATATGAAGTGTATTTTCTCTTATACATCTCAAGCAGACATCTGCTCGTGGTCTAGATGGCTTAGATGGAAAAATTCTTAAACTTAGTGCTCCTGTAATATGTGATTCCCTAACTTACCTGTATAACCTATGTATTGATAAATGCTGCTTCCCCAATATTCTTAAACAAGCCAAAATAATCCCTCTGTACAAGTCAGGTGATAAAACCGTTCCTTCAAATTATAGACCTATTTCAATATTACCAGTTCTTTCAAAGCCGTTAGAAAAACACATTTATCAGTGCCTTATGTCTCACATTTCAAAGCATAACTTACTTCATCCAAATCAGTCCGGCTTTAGAAAATATCATTCTTGCCATACAGCCCTGATTAGCCTCGTTGATGAATGGTTAAAAAATATCAACAATAACAAATTTACTGGTCTGCTACTCGTTGACTTTGCAAAAGCCTTTGACGTCATAGATCACAACCTTTTAGTCCGTAAATTGAAACTATATAAAATTTCAGAAGATGCTTTGTCACTCGTAAAATCATTTCTTTCTAATCGAAACCACACTGTTTGGCTAAATAATGAACATTCTGAATTTCTTTCACAAAAATTTGGTGTTCTCCCAAGGATCAGTATTAGGGCCTCTTCTCTTTTCACTATATATCAATGATCTTCCTTTATCTGTTAAGAAAGGCATAACTGAACTTTTTGCTGATGACACCTCTATCTATTCTTCTCATTCTGACTTGAAACAGCTATCTCACTATATGCAAGAAAATGCCAATCAATTGCTGGAATGGACAAAACTTAATCATATGGCCCTAAATCATCAAAAAACAAAATACATGATAATTACATCTCGACAAAAACGCCAAAATATAACCTTTGTTTTGCCACCAATTTATATTGATAATAATGTTATTAAAGAAGTAGACAGGCATAGACTCCTAGGAGTTACTATTGATAATGATCTTTCCTGGTCACCCCATATTGATTTTTTATACAAACGAATCTCTCAAAAGATATTTCAGCTCTCTAAAATCAAACACTTTCTTGATCTAGATTCTCGTAGACAGTTTTATTTTACTTATATTCAATCATTTATTGATTACGCCTCAACATTGTATGATGGATGTAGTGCTAATAGCTTAAAACCCCTTTTAAGAATCCATAAACGAGCTATTAAAGTGGTACTCTTAAAGCCTTCCACCTTGTCACCCCAAGACTATACTAAATTGGACATTCTCCCCCTAACTTACCATCTGGAATATAATAAAGCAATCATAATGTATCGCATAATGAATGGTCTTGCTCCATCTACCCTGGCTACTAGATTCCCAATTAATCAGTCAAGATACACCAATAATATAATAATTCCTAAACCAAGACTCGAACTTTATAAAACAAGTCTTTGCTACTCTGGAGGAATTGTTTGGAATTCTTTACCAAAAAATATTAAAGAGAAAAGTAGTATTGTATCTTTTAAGCATAACTATAAATCTTTCCTGTTTCAAAAAATGCGTCAAACATGCTCCTAAACTATAGTCGTTATCATTATTATACATGTTAAAAAATTGGGGCAACTGTTAGAATCACATTCTAAAAGAAATCAATCGGTAAAAAAAACAGACGGCCAAACAAACAAACAAGCAAAGACGGAAACAGAAAGAACCACCAGCATCGACAAACTGTATTCATGATCTCAGGTCTCGTACATGTGTATTATGCTTCTGTATTATGATTATTGTATATTATGTTATAGTGATAATGTACTCTGACTGCTGTTGTTTGTTGGGGTTTTTTGTTGTTGTTGTTGTTGCTGGTTGTTGGGTTTTGTTTGTTTGTTTTTAAATCAATTTTTGTAATCACCTTTTTTCAGAATCTATTATACATCATTCTAGCTAAAATTGTAATGCCATGTGCTCATAGATTCTTGTTTATATATAAGTCATGCTTTAAAGACTGGAAAGAGGTAGTCAGAGATGTGGGTTTATAACACGTCGATTTGTGTGTGTGTGTGTGTGTGTGTGTGTGTGTGTGTGTGTGTGTGTGTGTGTGTGTGTGTGTGTGTGTGTGTGTGTGTGTGTGTGTGTGTGTGTGTGTGTGTGCGTATGTGTGTGTGTGTGCGTGTGTGTGTGTGTGTTACATCCCTCCCTCCCTCCTTCCCTCCCTCCCTCCCTCTCTCTCTCTCTCTCTCTCTCCTCTCTCTCCTCTCTCTCTCTCTCTCTCTCTCTCTCTCTCCTCTCTCTCTCTCTCTCTCTCTCTCTCTCTTTCATGAATCATTAAATTGATTTTTTTTCTGTACCCTTCGTATTTAGTATTTGCTTGTTCGTTTGAAATGATTTCATTATCTATTTTCATATTGCGTACACCTTTTCATATATATTTTGGGGGTTTTGCTTGCTTATGTTGTTTTGGGCGTGTTTTTTTTTGTTTTTTTGTTGTTTTTTTTTTCTTTTGGGGGGGGGGGGGGGGGGGGTTGTTGTTGTTGTGTTGTTTTTTTTTGATGTTTGTTTTTTTTTTTTTTTTTTTTTTCAGAGGGGGGGGGATGGAGGTGGAGGGGGGGGGGGGGGCGGACGGTTGGGATCTTTTCTGAGGGCTGGATGTTAAAAAAGCAATTGTTGCTTATTCTATCACCCTCTTTGAATAAAAAAGTTTTCAAAGTTTTCAAGTTTTCAAGTTTTTTCTCTCTCTCTCTCTCTCTCTCTCTCTCTCTCTCTCTCTCTCTCTCATCCTCTCTCTCTCTCTCTCTCTCTCTCCTCTCTCTCTCTCTCTCTCTCTCTCTCTCTCTCTCTCTCTCTCTCTCCTCTCTCTCCTAGAATCTTATTGTATCATAGCATCTTTGCTTCTCTATTTCATTGTTCTGCTAATGATTCATTGGTTTGCTTTATATCAGTGTCAGCCAATTTTTATTTCATATTGCTATTGTTGATGATTTTGTTTTTTTCAAAGTTTGTACAGAAGTGCAAAGGGAGCTTTTTTATCATCACTGAAAATATTAGACAAGACACCACAACATTTTATTTGAAAATATAATGAAACTTGCGTAAAGAGAAGTTTATACATGTGTGTGTGTGTGTGGTGTGTGTGTGTGTGTGTGTGTGTGTGTGTGTGTGTGTGTGTGTGTGTGTGTGTGTGTGTGTGTGTGTGTGTGAGTATGTATGAGGGGGGGGGGGGGGAGAAGGATAGATAGAGAAAAAAGAGAGATAGACAGACAGACACATGAGTGGAGACAGAGAACATTAATTTGAATCTAACTTTTCTTCCTGTAGTATTTCTTTAAAGAATAATTAACCAATTCTGAAAACAGTGAAAATGCCATATGTATGGAAGAAAAGGGACTATTAAGTAGTATGGTATGTTCTGCAATAGTGTCTTCTTTTAGTTGAAACCTATTGACTTTTTTGTAGTTTAATTCTTTGTTTTTATCAGTAATGACAAAATCTCATTTCTAGACACTTTCTTGAAAATAAATAACAACTGATTTGCACAGTTTTGGGTTGGAAAATTATTATCGGTTCCATGTTTAAAAATAGGTGGAATGCATGTGCTTTGATTTCTTTTTACAATTTGAAAAAGCATTTAGTGTTTGTTACCAGTTTGGATGGGTGATCATTTACGCACCTTTGCTTCAGTACAGTCCCCCAGTTTACCCAGCTTTAAATGGGTACCTGCCCTCTTCAGGGTCAGGGAAGGTAAAGCAGTTAGGGAGAGGAGATGGTTGCCACCCTTAATATCCTGGCCTCTAGAGAAGCTGAAATCTCTGACGCCTCACTCCCTTACAACCACATAGGTTATGGGACACAAGCCAACCACTCTTGTTGTTTTTTTATCCAGTTCCAAGCCTAGAAATGCCATGTATGCTTATCTGGGCTTTAACCAACACAAGTTGAAAAGAAAAAAGGGCATAGCACAAGTGTTCCACTATGCACTTCTCGGCTTAAAAGCAACCACGTTTAGAAAAGAAAGACAGAAATGTTGATGTCTATATTTCATTGAATATGACACTTCAGACAATGTCCAGACACTCACAACATCCTGGTTCAGACATGAAGTCATCTACTGTCGTTCCCAGCAAGGTTCAGCATGTGTTTACTCTGCTTCCCCCGTCAGCAGTATTCTCCTCACGTGTTGATGAGCTTCTGGTAGGCTGCCGCATTAATGTATGACATGAAGTCATTAATGGGTAAGGGGTAGGTCAGTCAGCTTACTGCAGGAACCCTGAGGAGGTTTG
>CM060322.1:58542948-58567948 GCA_030674155.1 Stramonita haemastoma
AGAAGACAATATACCTACCCATCTCCCAATAGAAGTAACTGTGTGTACAGAATTAGTTAGTAGAGGACAATATATGTAATTAAACCACAAACTCCCACAAATGCCCCGGTGTACAAAACTGCCGCAAGAAGATCTAGATATTACAAAACTGCCCACAGAAGACATTACAAAACTGCCTCACAGAAGACATTACAAAACTGCCCCACAGAAGACATTACAAACTGCATCAAGAAGACAATGTACATAAACTGCCCACAGAAGACATTGCATACTTTGCCACAGAAGACATGTACATAACTGCCCCACAGAAGACATATACGTACAAAATGGCCCCACAGAAGACATACTACATAACTACCCCACAGAAGACATATACGTACAAAACGGCCCCACAGAAGACATACACATAACTACCCCACAGAAGACATATATGTACATACGGCCCACAGAAGACATACACATAACTACCCACAGAAGACATATGTACATAACTGTGGCACAGAAGATATTTACAAACTGCCTCACAGAAGATATTACAAAACTGCCCCACCCAAGACATGTACATTACTGCCCCACAGAAGACATGTACATAACTGCCCCACAGAAGACATGTACATAACTGCCCCACAGAAGACATGTACATAACTGCCACAATGGAAGACATGTATGTACATAACTGCCCCACAGAAGACATGTCAAAACTGCCCATAAAAGACACTACATGTCAAAACTGCCTTGTAGAAAACACTAAGTGTATCAACAATGCCCTTTAGAGGAAACCATGCAGACATATTTGTCACATAGAAGCAAATCATGGCACTAAAATGTTTTATAGAATACACTATTTGAACAAAATTCACCACGTATGCAACATTGCCTAATCATACAGCTATAAAATACCCCATAGAAAACATTATAGCATAAATATATCCCATAGAAGACACTATCTTTCACTATCACTATCTTTCTTCCATTACAACAGCTTTAATAGAAGTCGGCAATACTTCAGTCACTCTATCCACTGCTGTAAAGTATCTAGGGGTTGTAATTGACAACACACTATCCATGCAAAAATCAATCACCCAGACCTGCCAGTCATGCTACTATCAATTAAGACCTATTAGTGCAATTCGAAAATACCTGTCCACTGATGCAACATTTAAACTCCTCACGTCTCTGAATCTTTCCTCTCGACTATTGCAATTCTCTTTTGGCTGGTCTGTCAGCATCATCTCTCCACTCCCTTCAACGTATACAAAACTCCGCATCTCGACTGGTCCTCAGAAAGAAAAAACTCTGAGCACATTACTCCTCTCTTGCAATCTCTCCACTGGCTGCCTGTGCCATAGAGAGTACACTATAAGATCAGTACTCTTTGTTATAAATGTCTTCATAAAGCAGCATTCTCCTACCTATGTGAATGTCTTTATCCATACACTCCTTCTCGTTCCCTCCCCTCTGCTGCAGATACCCTGCCCTTATAAATACTAGATTTAATCAATCCACCGTTGGGTTGGCCGTTGCTCTCTCTCTATTTCTGGTCTAGTGATCTGGAACAATCTCCCTCTCTCCCTTCGTAAAAAGCCTACCTATGACACATTTAAATCCAGCCTCAAGACACATTTGTTTCAAAGCTAAGATTCTACCATCCTGTTTCATCTTCTGCCCCTGCTCTCAAGAGACGAAATATCCACCACCCTGCCAAAGTGTATAACCTGTGTGTGTGTGTGTGTGTGTGTGTGTGTGTGTGTGTGTGTGTGTGTGTGTGTGTGTGTGTGTGTGTGTGTGTGTGTGTGTGTGTGTGTGTGCATTGACTTTGTTAAAAATCTAAATTGTTATTGGCTGCATGGGCAAGAATTGGTTGAATGCAAGGGCTTTGATTTGTTTTTGCAAGATATAGGGCTATATAAATTCTATTGATGATGATGATGATGAATGATGATGATGATGATGATTGTGATGATGATGATGATGATGATGATGATGATGATGATGTAACTATGCAAACAAATTGTCCTATAGAATAAACTACACATGGGAAATTACCTCACAGACCATACAGTGTTACAAAATAAACCGGTGGTCTAGAGGTAAGGCCCTTACCTATGAAGCAACAAGTTTGGATTGGAAGTTTTTGGTGGTTCTTGGGACAAAAACTGTCCCCTATTTAACAGACCATGAATGGTGGTCTGGGTGCTAGTCATTCAGATGAGATAATAAACCGATGTCCCCCGTGTGTTACACAACATTATTTAGCACACGTAAAAGAACCTAAGGCAACAAGAGAGTTGTCCCTGGCAACATTCTGAAGAGAAAAGCCCTACTGAGAGGGATAAAAACTACAATTGCAGACAAGAACATACAAAATGGGTGGCGCCGCTCTTGTGGCGATAGGCTTTTCCCCGGGAGAGCAGCCCGAATTTCAGGCAGAAATCTTCCCTGACTGAAAGCGGTGTAAAAAAGAATAAAATAAAAAATAAAAGAAATTCTATTTCAAAACTTCTGCATAGAATAATCTGTACAGATACAATTGATCTAAAAACGAATTTATAGATATAATTGTCCCATAGAAGAATCTATACAGATATGATTGACCCATAGAAGAATCTATACAGATATAATTGACCCATAGAAGAATCTATACAATATGATTGTCCCATAGAAGAATCTATACAGATATAATTGACCGGTAGGATTTAAGATATAATCGTCTATACAGATATAATTGACCGGTAGAAGAATCTATACAGATATAATTGACCCATAGAAGAATCTATACAGATATAATTGACCCATAGAAGAATCTATACAGATATAATTGACCCATAGAAGAATCTATACAGATATAATTGACCCATAGAAGAATCTATACAGATATAATTGACCCATAGAAGAATCTATACAGATATAATTGACCCATAGAAGAATCTATACAGATATAATTGACCCATAGAAGAATCTATACAGATATGATTGACCCATAGAAGAATCTATACAGATATGATTGACCCATAGAAGAATCTATACAGATATAATTGACCCATAGAAGAATCTATACAGATATAATTGACCGATAGAAGAATCTATACAGATATAATTGACCCATAGAATTATCTACATAGATATAATTGACCCATAGAAGAATCTATACAGATATGATTGACCCATAGAAGAAATCATTCAGATATAATTGACCCATTGAAGAATCTATACCAACAAACTTCCACTCAGAGAAGACACCAACTAAATCGTACTATTGGAGACACTATACGTACAAAATTACCCCATATGAGGCACTATAAGAACAAAGTACCCCATAGAAGGCACTATAGGTTCAAATCTGTCCCATAGCAGGCACTATAGTACAAAAATTACCTCATACAAGGTACTACCGTAAAATCCCTAGCATAAGCCCACCATCTAGCAAACGCTCACCCCCCACTTTGGGCCAAAAGTTGTGCACAGGGGTAACTACCTAGCAAACACCCACCCTGCTTTTTTCAAAGAGACTATGCTCACTTTCACTAGGATTTGTGCAGACTGTTCTAAAAGTCATCTTTTCCCCTTCTTTACATTTGTGTTTCTTTCCATTTTTCTTCTTCTTTGTCACCTCTCCTCACTCCCACCCATCCCATGAATTAAAATTAGGTCATGCTTTTTCCACTGACGTCTTTTGTCTGTCAGTGATATACTGGTATTTTGACGACACTTCCTAATCGCCGGAAGTTGGTTCTTGAATCTCTCTGTGCCATTTTTGCAAAATGCCAAGGGACAGTCTTACACTGTATCTTTCAAAATTAATTGGAAGCCCTCCAGTATCTGTATAACGGAGAAGCAGGTGGGAATGTTTTGGAGTGTGCCCGTGAATTTTCTGTGGATAGGAAGAGGATCAGGGAATGGAGTGAAAACAGAGATAGACTTGAACAGCAGTACCGAAAAGAAAAAGAGTAACGGAAACTGTCAAAAGGACCAGCAGTTAGATCTGAACATGTCAACCAAGATGTGCTGCATTATCTGGAAGATGAAAGATTTGAAGGCAGGGTATTGCGAAACAAGGACCTACAACAGAAAGGATGGAACTCCTTGGCCTTCTTTGCCTCAAAGTCCCTTTTTTTTTCCTATTTTCCTTCACTACGACTCACACGACCTAACATACATGCTTCAGGGTTTGGGTTTGTATTCACTCAATTACACTGTTGAGCAAAAAAATACTTTGTGCAAAGGCCTCTATCCCTAGCAAACGCCCACCCCCCAATTTTGACCTAAATCAGTGCACAGGGGGGGGGGGGGGGGGGGGGGGGGCGTATGCTAGGGATTTTACGGTATATGTACAAAATTGTCACTTAAAAACACTATTCTGTACATCATTGTCCCATAGTAGACACTAAGTACAAGGTAGAGGTGTCCCATAACCTATGTGGTCGTAGGGGAGTGAGGCATCAGATACCTCAATTCTCCAGGGGCCAGCATATTGAAGGCGCCCTAATCTCTCCCTGGCTGCTTTACTTTTCCTGACCTCCAAGAGGGCAGGTACCCATTTACAGCTGAGTGAAGTAGGGGACTGTACCAAAGCCAAGGAGCACAAATGGTCACCCATTCAATTAGGAATCACGCTTAATGCTGCTTGACCTTTGCTTGAGGAAAGGGAGTGCTTTGACCACTGAGGTATCCTATCCCCCAATAGTGGACACTATATCTACAAAATATTGTTCCATAAAAGACTCTATTATGTACATGATTGCCCCATAATAGATACTATACGTAAGAATTATTCCATAAAAGACTATAATGTACTTTTATATCCCCCAGAGGGGACACTGTCTATGCCTACAAAACTGTCCCATGAAAAACACTATGCACATAAATTTATCCAATAGAATGCACATTGTGCACAAACTTTCCCCAAAGAAACAACGCCAGATGTCAACTATGCCTACAACATTGCCCCACAGAATAAACTGTGAACCCATTTCCCTGGAGAAGAGGCTATATGCACAACATTGTCCCACAGAAGAAAACATACCAACAATATTGCCCGAAATAGAGAAACCAAACGTACAAAATTACTTCATCTAAAGAACCATAATTATGCACAGAATTGCCCTATAGAAAAAAAATCTGATTCTATTTGCTAAAAATGTGTATATACCTGTTTTTGAACACGTGCATGGTGTGCCTGCGAGCGTGGTGTGTGCGCGTGTATTTATACGTGGTGTAAGCGTGGTGTGTGGCGGTGTGTTTGTGTATTTGACATAGCATGTTTGTTCTGTAGCTTTTATCATTTATCCCAGCTCCTCTCCATTTATCCGGGATGCCAGTGGTCAGACATTGCTCTCGCAATTTGACGGCCAGTTCGGTTCCTGTTCAAGGGATTTTTTCCCTGGATTTATATCAGTGCTGACTCCACTCTCCAAAAAGTCCTTCCGATGAGACCAATAAACTAGTCCCGGTGCAAACGCACCAGAAATCTTACGCATCACGTTAAATTTGTTCCGCTTTCGAAAGAGTAGGCCATTGTGTACTGTCGGAACAGATACAACGTTACAAACTGGAAACACACGGGATCTTGGATGTTAAAAGCACATGAAGATGCTTATTCTATATCTGGATACATGAAAAAAAACTAATACAAATAAAACAAATAATTATACCAGATACGACCCCACAACCCATCCCCCCCCCCCCATTTTTTGTTGTTGGTAAGTAACTACTTCTCTATCTATAAAATCATGTCTATACATATGGAGATTTTCATCTGCTTTATAAGTCATTCCTTCACTTATTTATTCATTGATTCATTCCTTCCCCTTCTTCATCATCTATGCAGTCACCCACCATCAACATATTCATTCATCCATTCATTCATGTATTTCTGCATTTATTCATCCGTCCATTCGTTATTTCGTCTATGAATATATTCATTCGGACATCCCCATTACTCATCCATTAATTAATTTATTCGTTCATCCATCCATTCAGACATTCCCCTATAGATTGCCTTATTCACTCACCCATTTATTCATTCATCTTCCGTTCATTCATCCATCCATTTATTGGTTCGTGCATCATTTCATTTTATTTGATAGTTCACTTATTCATCAATGTATTTATTCCTCCAGCCAACCATTTATTCATTCTTTGATCCACCCACCCACCCATTCATTCATTCTTTCCTTCTTCCCTTCCGTTCTTTCCTTCCTTCCTTCTTTATACATACATTGACGTGCCTGGGTGCGCTTCGCAGAAATTATGCTGTGCTCTGATACATCCATCACTTCTAGAGGGCATTTCTTTATTTCCCGTTCGTAGCACATCAGTTTCCACCGAAGAAAGCTGTACACATACCGTACATAAATGCACAGTTCGCTTTTTTACAAAGGTGTGTGTGTGTGTGTGTGTGTGTGTGTGTGTGTGTGTGTGTGTGTGTGTGTGTGTGTGTGTGTGTGTGTGTGTGTGCGTGCGTGCGTGCGTGGTGTGTGTGTGTGTGTGTTTGATTGATTGGTTGATTTGATTGATTTATTCGTTTATATCAAGGATAATGGAATAAGCACTTTTGTGGTTGTTTACATCCATTCCCCGTGTGTATGCAGTTTTGTAAATGTCATCTGTTCCCACCGGCACATAGTGGCCTACTCTTACAAAAAGCAGAACAGGATTTAACGTGTGCACAAGATGTTCTGCGTGTGTACGCACACGGGGTCTCAGTTTAAAGTTTCATACAAGGACTTTTGGGGAGAGTGGAGTCAGCTCTGATGTTAACTCCAGGAAAAAATCTCCTCCACCGGAATCGATCCCGGGTCGTCAAATTGTCAGCCAATGTTCTGACCACTAGGCTAGGTGTGTGGTGTGTGTGTGTGTGTGTGTGTGTGTGTGTGTGTGTGTGTGTGTGTGTGTGTGTGTGTGTGGTGTGTGTGTGTGTGTGTGAAGGGGTGGGGGGTTTCGGTTTATACATGAATATGCTGACACCACTCCTCTTTCAAAGTCCTTTGGATAAGACCATAAACTGAGATCCCACGTGCTAATGCATGCAGAACATCCTGTGTACTTCCACATTTTGGAACAGTAGGCCATTGAGTGCCTGTTGAAACCCATGACAAACATTTACAAACGCGTGCACACAGGTGTCATGTTTAAACATCCTGCCCCAATTCATAATAAATGCAGCCACCTTAAAGGTAAAAAAGGTAAAGGTGTCCCATAACCTATGTGGTCGTAGGGGAGCAAGGCGTCAGAGACTTCAGCTTCTCCAAGGGCCAGCATATTGAGGGAGGCGCCCATCTCTTCTCCCTTCTCCTCGAGGCAGACCAGGTGGTCCACGGTGCAGCGATTCTTGCAGAAAACGCTCTGCTCCCTGGCCAGGAGGCCCCTTGCCTCCAGATGCCACACCAGGCGGTTGTTAACCATTTTTTCCAGCACCTTACAAACCATCTGGTGAGCACGACCGGTCTGTAATTGCCGGGGTCCTTAAGGGCTTTGTTGGGTTTCAGAATAGGAACAACGCACGCCATCTGCCAAGACAGGGAAAAAACCCTGTCATTCAGATCCCGTTAGAGACCTTCAGGGGGGTCCGCAGGCAGACTTCCGGAAGGTGCTTCAGAAGGTCATAATGTACCTTGTCAGGTCCCACTGAAGTCTCACCGCAAGACTGCAAGGCGCTCTTCAGCTCCGGGAAAGGAAATGGCAGGTTATACACTTCGTCATTGCAGGACGTAAAACTCAAAGGCGTAAAACTCAAAGGCGGTGGCATTCTCTGTGCTCACGGTCAGCGGAGGTGGGCTGGCCCCAGCCATCCCAGAGCCAAAATCAGTCTGACAGGCCACTGAAACACAAGACTTTTTCACCACAGCTGCATAGGATTGAGTGCTGCTGTTATTTCCTTGGACAATCTTCCTGGCCTCAAAGATGAACACTCTTACCTCCACCTTAACCCGCTGGATCTCTGTTTCAAACATCCAAGTGGGGCACTGCCTGGACAAGGAGGCGTGGGCGCCTCCGCAGTTCACACACAGAGCAGGGTCCTGACATTCACTACCATGTACTGCCTTCCCACAGACGCCGCACACCTGTCCAGGGCACCGGTCCCTCACGTGCCCAAACTTCTGACACTTGAAGCACCTCAGCGGAGAGGGGACATAAGGCGTGACCTTCATGCTGAGGTACCCCACCTTGATACTTTGAGGCAACAGGGCGGTGTAAAATGTCACAAAGAAGGTGTTTGTGGGGACCTTGTTCCCCCCTTTCCTGATCTGCACTAGATAAACATCAGTTACTCCCTGAGAAGCCAGCTTGGTCTTGATTTCTGCCTTGGACACCCCTGCAGGTCCCTGCACCTGACGACCCCTTTGCTGCTGTTCAGGGCCTTGTGGGCGGTCACCCTCACAGGGCATGTCACCAGCTTGTTAGCTTGTTGCATTTCAGGAGTGTCTGAGACTGCTTTCTGGTTCTGCACTCCAACAGCAGCGTGCCGTTTCTCAACTGTCTGACGTTGTTCAAATCCCCCACAACACCTTTTAGGCCCTTGGCCACTGCAAATGGGCTCAGTTTAGACAAAGGAGGCTCCTCCTCCACCCCCTCAACCACCAACCAGCTCAGCCAAAAGCCACTCTTCTCTGTCACTTCTGTCTCCGACTGGCTCGACAACGGAATCCGATACCCCCATTCCTCTCTTCCTTTTTATATTTTGTTTTTTGTACATGGAGCGATGGCTCAATGAGGGCAGAAATTATTCCGTCACCTCGACAGAGCTGCCTTACCGAGGAAGAGGCTAATCTTAGCCGTATGGAAAACGCCCCGTCCGATTCCATAGGAGGCTCGTTAAGGGCTAGAGTAACGTGCAGCCATCCATCCCCTGGCCACATCGCTCCAGCGTGGGATTACGGCAACCACTCGGCAGCAGAGAAATGAAGAGCTGGGCAAAGAAGGCTTGATTGGGAGCTGATGATAGAATTAAAGATCCCATTGACAGAAGAGGACAGTCCACAGAAAAAGGGTGGGTGAAAATGGGGATGGGGAAGACATGACGATGAAGATGTAATAAGAAATTCGTTGACCAAGATTTTCTGGAAAAAGGCAGGAGAATGAACCCAGAAGGCAGAAAAGAGATGAAGAAGACTGACAGGTAGTAAAGAGACAAGGCAGAGGCAAAGAGAGGGACAGAAAAGAGGAGATTCCTAGCACAGAACCTCCAGGAGGTGGGGGTACTATTTATACTGAAAGGCCCCCTATCCCCACAGATGACATTCTTGCCAGTGCGACCACTTACCCCTCACCATCTAGTTAGCCACATTCCGACTTCAGGGATAATGTCAAAACACAACACCTGTGTGCAGGGAGGGATTTAAAAATATCCGCACAATAACGCCTACTCTTCCAAAAAGTGGAACATATTTTTATCGTTTGCACAAAATGTTATGTGCATTTGCACATGGGGTCCTAAATGGTTTATAGTTTTATCAGAAGGACTTTGACATTCAGTTCATTTTGTTTTGTCAGAGTGGAAAGAAAGGGTGAGACTGGGAATTGAACCCAGAACTTCAAAGTTTACTTGTTAAGCCATCAAATATCTTAATCATCCTGCTGCCTTCCTTCTTATTGCAAACAGTCTGTGCCCTTTTTGAAACGAAAATCAGAGAGATTTATTTATTATTATTTATTTATTTATTTATTTATTTATTATTTATTATTCTTTTATATCAAGGATAACAGAATAAGCAATCATGTGCTTTTTTTCATCCGGTCTCCATGTGTATGCAGTTCTTGTAAATATTGTCATCTGCTCCCACCGGCACACGATGGCCTACTCTTACGAAAAGCGGAACAGGATTTAACGTGTGCGCAAGATGTTCTGCGTGCGTTCGCAAACGGGGCCTCGGTTTAAAGTCTCATCCAAAGGACTTTTGGGGAGAGTGGAGTCGGACTGATGTTAACTCCAGGAGAGAGAGAGAGAGAGAGAGAGAGAGAGAGAGAGAGAGAGAGAGAGAGAGAGAGAGAGAGAGAGAGAGAGAGAGAGAGAGAGAGAGAGAGAGAGAACTCAAACTCGAACTCAATGATTTATTCACAAAAAGGCTATTGGCCCATACATGGAGGGGGTTTCCAAACTGCTTAGTATTTTGGTGTGGAATAAAAGACAACAGCAATGACAACAACAGAATTGTATACCAGCAAAATCAGTAGCAAAATTATGACTTACAATAATAAAATATCTCTTATTCTAAAGGCTTTACACAAATATAGAGTGAGGCTGACACAACCTCAGGCTTACTTGACCCCATGAGTAAACAGAGTCTAAATGAATTAGGCTGCCGTCTATATTTCATAGGGATGTAACTCTGCCTAACATCATCTAACACTGGACAGCATAACACAAAATGCACTTCATCTTCAGGTGCTTGCTTACATAACAGGCATAGTAACCTGAGGTCATCAACATCATATCCTCTGTATTTGAATTTATGAACATTTATATCTGATACACCAAGTCCAAACATAGACATAATTCTTACCAAATGTATGTCCATATCAAGCTTTAAATAAGGTTTGATATCATGTGTACTTATAAATTGTCTATACATTTGATTTACTTCACTGGTTTGTATATGATCATTCCATTGCTGCCATTGGCAGTCAATCAGTCTTTGCCTGAAAGCATTTATAAATTATGTACAATTTCCAACATCTTGACTGAGCCAAACAAATCCAAAACCGAGTTCACATAAACAGGTGCGTATTTGTGTAGCCCAGTTATTTTTCCCTTTCACATCTAGATCATAAAGCATCTTGCAAGATTTAAACAGTAGCCTGTTCTCATCCATATGTAGAATCTTAATCCAGTATCTAATAGATCTTACAGCAGCATTAACAGAGAGAGGGTATCTATCAGTTTCACTATACACAAGATCATTGGGCGTTTGCCTATCTAAGCCTAAAAACTGCTTTAAAGCAAAGAGGTGCACTGATTCACAATGCATCACAGCTGCATCCAAACCCCAAATCTCTGCACCATATAGCACAATAGGTTGTATTTGGGCATCAAATATCTTAATGAACAGGTCAAAAGAGTTATTATTTAATATTCGCAATTTTCTCAAAACCAATAACAAGCTTCGTTTACCTCGACAGATTCCTAAGTATTTATATATATTAATCACAGGCATGATTTTTCCATTGTACAACCATTTTTCATGAGCAGCTAAATGACCACCTTTTCTGAATACAATGATATTGCTCTTATTCAGATTAACGTTAAGATCAAGTGCTGATGCAGCACTGCTCAAGCTATTTAACTGCTTTTGTAACAACTGTTTCAGATAGCAGGATAACATCATCAGCAAGAAGAAGAATAAACAATTCTGTGACATCATGGGAGAAAGTGGCACCATGTTTACCATTATTGATGACTTATCTGGCTAACTCATTAATGAAAACAGAAAACAATAAAGGGCTACATACATTGCCCTGTTTAACACCAGTGGTACAGTATATTATGTCAGTCAGTTTAGTACCACATCTTATTCTGCTTCTGACATTCTGATACATGGCTCTCAAACAACGTAATAATTTACCTGTCACACCATTTTTTTTTAGAATAGGCCACAAGTTTTTATTAACAGAATCAAATGCCTTTTCAAGTCAATAAATGCCACATACACTTTACGGTTATGAGTAAACTGTTTCTGAACAAACACAAGTAGAGTAAACATATGCTCTATAATGGAATATCCTCTCTTAAAACCAGCTTGGTGTTCACCTGTCATATCATTAACTTTTCCATAACCCATTCTTGTAATCTATTATTAATGATAGTACTATACAACTTACTACTTATGTCAGTAAGAGATATTCCCCTATAGTTATTAGGGTTATCAACATCACCCTTTTTGTGTAATAATAGGATGATAGA
This sequence comes from Stramonita haemastoma, assembly GCA_030674155.1. Classification (NCBI taxonomy): domain Eukaryota; kingdom Metazoa; phylum Mollusca; class Gastropoda; order Neogastropoda; family Muricidae; genus Stramonita; species Stramonita haemastoma. The sequence goes on from CM060322.1 coordinate 58,554,848, forward strand.
TTCAGTCCAGTTATCTGGGAAAAGGCCATCCTCAAAGATTTTGTTAAACAATTTTAGAAGGAAAAGCACAACATTTTCACCTCCATTTTTCAGCAATTCTCCAATGATTTGATCAGGACCTGCTGCTTTATCACTCTTTAGTTTTCGAAGTGCCCAATATATTTCATCTTTAGATATTGGACGATCAAAATCTTCCTCACTTTCATCATAGTCAACAATAGTATTCATGGAGTTGTCTGATGAATCTTTCTCCAGCAGGGTTTTGAAATGTTGAAACCAACTGTCAACTGATATACTATTCTTTGGCTGACTATTTCTAAATGATGCCTTCTTAACACTTTTCCAGAACTGGACTTGAGAGAAAATTGAAGACACCATGTCTGCAAATAATGAGATATTATATTGTTTCCTTTTCCTTTCTAGCATGTATTTATATCCCCTTCTTAAGATGCAGTACCTGCTTTTGTCTTCATTCTTTAACGTTTTTTGGTAAGTCTTCAACAGTTTTCTTACCCTATATTTCATACTTTTACATTCATTATCAAACCATGTAGCATTAGATAAACCTTTATCGAGATGTACCTGCTTCCTCATACTTTCAGCGCTGGACTTTTATGCAATCATTAAACAAATCTAAAGCTTCATTAATGTTCTCATCAATAATCTGTAAGGCACTTGAAAAATGTACACACATGTCCTCCTCACAAAGATTATCTTTATAAGCTGAGAGTTTGTTTTCATCCCACACAAGCTTTTCCACAACAGATGGCTCTTCAGGTATTGCATATGTTTTATACAATGGACTAATATGTAATTCCACAGGAAGGTGATCTGAATCAGAACGTTCAGCAACAAACAACATGAGTAAAAAATCTGAGAGAACAAATCATCTGACACTAAAAAATAATCATAAACACTGCATCCTCCATCAGAAATATAGGTATAGCATCCTTGCTGATCACCATTACACACACCATTCAGAATTTGTAAACTGAGTGCAGTACACATATTCAATAATAACTTACCATAATTATTGATAACAGAATCTTCAGAATAACAATTACCACTGAGAGACATGCTTTTAATTTGAAGATCTGAAATAGTCATTTGCCAAATAATTACCACAAAAGTTTGTCCTGCTGTTTAAGTCTCCACACAATTTTATATCAACTTCATCCAAAGTAACAGCACAATTGACTAAATATTCTTCCAACATGGCAATCACGTTGTCATTGTCAAACATGTTATAAAAAGGAGAACCTTCAGGTGGTACATACACACATACAAGCAAAACATTTCTTGAAGTACACAATAAATATTTTTCATAGAGAAAAAAAACAATAATAGGGTATGGAACATCTAAACATTTCACAAGAGCAGCTAACTCATGCTTTATGAAACACACTACTCCCCTTGATGGCTAACTTTAATTGCGAACCTACAGAACGCCTTAGAACCACTAAAAACATCTGGCTGGATATTTTCCAGGAACATTTCTGTCAGCCAAATAAAATTGAAGCTACACACATAGGATACAAAATCTCCAAAATCTCCATTGGAGAGTTTTGAAAACAACCCATTAATGTTCCAGGATAAAAAAAAAAAAAAAAAAATTTGTTTGATTTGTAATGCCATAATCCAGTTGATCTATTACATTATCTAGACACACATTTTCAATAGTCTCATTAATACTTTCAACAGTACCAAGATCATTATTTAAAGAAGAATCTTTACTTAAACACGGACTACACATGACTCATAGTCATGTTGGGTTAAGTCTATGTCTAGGCCTAGAGTACAGTGGTCTTTGTCTTTGTCTCCTTGTGTAGTGAAGCCAAGCCCCGTGTCATTCACAGTGTTATTCTCACTCTGAACAGTACAAAGCACAAAGCCATCTTACATAATTATCCATATGACCCTTTATGACCGGTGTACTTCTACTTTTGCTCCCCCCCTGTGAATTGCCTCCATGGAAGGATGTGTGTATGGGCCAGCCAACAAGCTATTCCATTCTTTATAGATCATGGAGAGTCACCCTTTCATCATCAAGGATCAAACGATCAAAGATCATTCTGACATTTTTTCCTTCTTCTCAGGCAGTCTTCAAATATGGGGTGTTTTTGCGCCTAATTTCTCTAACAGCTTGGGAAAAATCTTCATCTACAAAAATCTTTAAACCCTTCAGCCTAGTCCTTGCCTTCAATATGCTAAGCTTGTCTTGATAAAAACAACACCTAGCAATAATGGGAGAGTTGGGTTTAGAATTTATCCTGTGCACTCTATCGAACTTGATATCTGCAATATCCTTTTTTTTCTGAGAGAAGACCTTTTACAACCTTCTCACAGTTAGCTCCAGTCTCATCAGCTCTCTTATCTAAACCATGAAAAATGACATTGTTTCACTTGGACCTTCCTACTAGATCTTCAGATTTTTCCCCAGCTTTTCAACCCTATCCATCAATTCTGTATTTGACTGTTTTAACCTTCGCCAGAACCTGTGGGTGAAAAATTACCCAGACTCTCATTTAAATTATCATAACTTTGACATTTTTAACTCTATCCAGCTTAAATTTTATGACTTTGTTTATTATATATTTGTGCATAATTCCAATAAATATGAGGATTTTACGTTTACAAATAAAGGAGTAATTAAACCATAAAAACGTTATATAACCCTCGCCAGATACCGTGGGTGGCTGGTCACCCATACTTTTTATATAGACCACAGCTCTTCCCTACACACACTAGGGCTCTTTTACACACACCGTAGCCTTTATTTCTACACACGGCACACACCGGGGCTAGTGGGCAGCTACTACAGAATATCTGGCATCATTCTCGCATCAAAAGCCATTTTGGAGAACACGTGGAACCGTAATATCTGAAGGCAATTACACTTTTTTCCTCTCACCTTAGTCGGCACCTGCTGCAAGAAAGTCCACCACCAGCCAAATTCCAAAGAAACAAAAGAAGGCACAAGGCTGCTGTGGCTTCTGCCATTGGAAGGCTGATTGCAAAAAAACAGGTTCCTGCATTACCAGCCGAAACTGGATATGTCGAGACCATGCTATGCACATCTGCCCAGACTGCAGTCTGATGCTGCAGACAGAGGTTACTATCATCCAAGAGGCTGGTGATGATGAACTGCCAAGAGCAACACCTCCCACTCCCAGCAATTGTTGAGACCAGAGGCAACAAATACAAGAACAAAATCAGTTTTAGCAGCTCCGTATTGATGCTGGTAAATGTTTGTCTCAGCTCTAAACTGGTACTGATGTCCTTCATAAGAATGAAAATTTTGTCTACTGTTTTTGTTTGATTTTGTTGGTTTGTTTGATTTGTTGTTATCTTATCCAAGACATTCAGTAATGAAATGTGGGATACTATCCATACAGTTTAGGTTTGAATTTCTTCTTAGTATTGTGTGCATTCAAACAGTTCAGAACCATATTTCTTGTATTTTGCAAGTGTGTGTGTGTGTGTGTGTGTGTGTGTGTGTGTGTGTGTGTGTGTGTGTGTGTGTGTGTGTGTGTGTGTGTGTGTGTGTACGCGTGCAAATGTGCACTTATTCGTATGGGTTATTCTGTTCTTAAATGTACATGCTTTCTTTTCTTACTCATGATTGATATCAGCAGGTACAATTGTTATTTCGCTTTTTGGCTTTTGCACATGTTGAACGTTTTGGAGGGTATGGCATGACGGCCTCTGGCAAGTATTCAGGCACTTCAACATTGACAACTGCCTCATAGAAGTCATCAAGGCACTGTACGAGAACGCAAGAAGTACAGCTTTCATGAACAATCACGTGGGCGAGTTCTTCAAGACCACGGTTGGGATCCGCCAGGGCTGCCTTCTCTCACCTGTACTCTTCAACCTCTTCCTCGAAAACATCATGACAGAGACACTGCAAAACCACCACACTTCCATCTCCATTGATGGAAGACCCCTTTGCAACCGCAGATTTGCAGATGACATTGACCTCACGGGCAGCAGCAAACAAGAACTGCAAATCCTCACAGACAGTTTATCATATCGAGCGAGCGCATATGGCATGGAGGTCAGTACAGAGAAATCAAAGAGCATGGTCAACAGCGCAAGTAATGACATTACGGAAATAAAGATGAATGGAGAAATACTGGAAGGGGTGAGCCAATTCAAATACTTAGGCTCCATCCTAACAAAAAATTGCACATCAAACAATGAAGTGAAAGCTTACATTGCAACAGCAACATCTGCTCTAGCCAGACTCGAGAGGATCATCAGAAGCAACATCAGCTTCTGCACCAAATACCACCTCTACAAATCCTTGTGATATCCATCCTCCTATATGGCTGTGAATCATGGACTCTGACAGCAGAGTTAGAGAGGAGAATCCAAGCATTCGAGAACAAGTGCCACAGAAGACTCCTCAAAATATCATACAAAGAACACAAGACCGATAACTATGTGAAAGAAGAAATCAAAAAGTGTGTGGGCCCCCAAGAGCCTTTGCTCTCCACCATAAAGAGGAGAAAGCTGATGTGGTTTGGTCACTCCACAAGACACAACACCTTAGCAAAAACATCTTGCAAGGAACAGTCAAAGGCAAGAGAAGAAGAGGCCGCCAAAAGAAATCATGGATTGACAACATCAAAGACTGGACCGCCTAACCCCTGCAACACCTCCTAATAGCCACACAGGATCGTGAAGCATGGAAAAAAATCTCTGTTGCATCTTCTCTCATGTCCCCCCTATGTCCTTTGGGACATGGGACTGAGTGAGAGTGAGTGAACATTTAGGGGGGCTTTTGTTATGAATAGACCAGCTTGAGTCTGACTGAAAAGTTCATGGAGAAATTGATCAAGATATTAAAGAATTTATGATCTTGCTGATCTGTGTTTTGACTTTTTTCTCACAAAGTTGCTGATTTGCAATATCAAAATTAGATGCCATTTACTGCATATTTATGAAATATATATTTTGTTTAGAATGCTACAAACATACTGTATTAATGCTAAAAGCATACAGCTTATTTGTTATAGTTTCTCTCTCTCTCTCTCTGAAGAGGCAAGAGGCAAGAGGCAAGACGTGTTTCAATTGCTCTGCAGATATTGCCCTTTTCGTGGTGTTATATGGTGCTATTCGTTCTGATACTTTGCAGAAGGGTGCGCTTACAGACAATGAAAGCAAAGGTATCACTATTTATGTCAGAATCTCAGGTATGGACCGTAATTAGCACAAAACAATTATATATAAGATAATGAAGGAAATTGTGCAGGCCTGCTATTAACTCACGAACTTATATTGTGATGTACAGTTGGGCTTTTTGCACGTGCAGTTGCCTTGTTGACATAAAGTGTGTTTTGTGCTGGTCACTTCCAAAGGTGCATAATTCGTGAACTGTTAAAATGAATTGCCTGTAATTCTCTCTCCTGTCCCCTGTCTGTGTAGCTGGCATGATAAACTACCGCAACCTCTGTGATGTCACATGACTCTGTGTTAAGTCACATGACTCATGTTTCGACAAGAAAAGTCACATGACTTAGTAATGAAAACTAACAATGTCAACACCTGTAACAAATGACACTCCAGTAAAAAAAAGATAATAAACTACAACCTACACTAGATTCTCTTCAAAAACGATTCTCATGCTCTGACAAAGAACTTACTGCATGGAGAAACTGTCTGTTTTATAGATATGCATCTATCACTGATGACAATATCTCAGTTGAAAAAGCTGACTATGACTGTAATGACTGTCCTCTTTCCCTTCCAATATGGATTGAGGAACCCATATCCACTCAGCTGGCCAAATCGGTTATTCGTGTGTTCCATAAACACTTAAAATGCATTACCGTGTCCTTATATTTTACGCGTCAGGGCTCTGGAACCCTACTGTGTCAGGGTGTACTTTGTGCTCCATGGGAGGAGGAGGAGTGCGAAATGCTAAAAGATGCAGTGCTGGAATACTGCTATGATGATGACACTCAAACATTTTATGACAAAATACTTTCTCATCCTCTGACTTTTCTGTCAGAAAACGAAAGTGCATTACAGTTAATGCCACCAACTTGCAGCTGGACTACAATTACCCCCCATGTTGTGTCTCCCCCTGATACTATTGCTTCTCCGGAACAGTTGCCTCATGAGAAAAGACTACTAGGTGATATGGGGGACTTGTCTCTTCTGTCACCTGACTTAGAGGAAGCAAAAGATGTACAAGCTGACGAATTTTCTAGATCAAAACATTGATCTAGGTCTAGATAATGCTGATCAGGCCTTACCTAGTTTAAATGGCATCATTGCTCACAGCCCTAATGCTGCCACTGATTCCAGAAAGAGTGTTAAAAAAACTCCTAAACTGGCAAAGCTAGCGAAACGCTATAGAAGACGGACGCTGTGCCCTTCACAGCAAGCTAATAAGGGCATTTCTGACAAGCTCCATTACATGGAAACTGTTCTTGATAGTCTGCAAGCTGATCAAGCTGAGCGTGATGCGGATTTCATGTCTAGCATTGAAGACTCCAACGTGTCTATTAAAAATGAGCTGAAACGGCAGTTTGACAAGACAGTTGAATCTCTTGTTTCTGCAGTGGATAACATTAAAGCCAACTTGTTAAAACTTGACCTCTCAATAAATAATGTGATTAAAGATAACAAATCAATCAAAACATGTTTGGGTACAATCCACTCTGAAATTAAACAGATGAAGAAAAGAAGCTCTCAGACTAATACTGTGTCTACACAATGTGACTTTCCTACCGACTGTGATGCTGATGACTGTGACAATAACAAAGATACTTGTGCTATTCTTCCTGATAACCCTCTTTTCTCACCTCCACCTGTTCACACAATTGTAGATGACACCTTCTCTGTTCACCCAACTGTTGTAAATGACAATGCAGAGGTTGATAACAGCTCTGACACTCACTCTAAAGATATTAAATCCGACATTACTGTACCAATCCAAAACCGTTATGAGTTGCTTTCTCACCTCAGTCAGAATGAGGGACAACCTGAAGCTAATAAGAGTGAAAACTTTTCTCCAAGCTCTGAATCCAAAATTCCCAAGTTTTTGTATAAACCTAATCATGCAACACCACAACTTCACTCTGAACAAGGAAAAACTTCACAGCAAATCTTAAACGAACTAACCATCCCCGAAACAGCCTCGTCTCTTCTGATAGGTGACTCTGTCATCAGATACATCAATCCCAAAAGACTGGGAACAATAAACAATCCACTCTTTAAAATCTTTATTCCTGGGTTAACTGTGGCTGATTTGTTAAAGTGGTTACAGGACTTCAACAAACAAGAAAATATTGATACTGTTATTGTACATGTGGGAATAAATGATTGTTCTGATGGACAGATTTCGATTCAGACCTGGTCAAGGATCATTATGCTGTGCAAAACCTCTTTTCCAAATGCGTATGTTACATTTAGCTCAGTCATTCCGGCACGTGGCAGACACGCATTAAATAACACTATTGCACTTACCAACCAAAACCTATATACAGCATGCTCAAGATCCCAAGTAAACATGCTAGACAATTACCAAATTTTCGTTACGAAAAATGGTGCTCCTCGCCAGGCCCTATATAGGGATAACTTCCACCTCAGCACTAGAGGTACAGCCTCCCTGGCTGTTTCTTTCAAACAAGCCCTCCCCCAGCCACAGCATCAAAGTTCTGATGATACTTATGTGAATAATGTGTTACCTCTTAAAGATCAAGGTGGTGCTCCCAGTGGCCATCCCCCTTTCAGAAACAACATAGGGGGTGCACGAGGAAATCCCCGTGCTAGGTGGAATGGACCCCTCAGGCACACCAGTTCTACCATGAGCCGAGATGTCCCAGCTGTGATGTCCACAGTGGACTTCCCTCCTCTACCCTCAAGGAGCAGCCACCAGCCTGAACTTCCCAAGCTGGATCATCATCCTCCAGCTTCATCTGGGAGACCAGCAACCTTGGAGACTCCAGAGCCCTCCAGTAACAATGTATCCTTTGCTGCTTATCATACTCAGCCACAGACTGATATAAATTTACAGCCATCATTTTCTGCCCCAAGGGCTCCACCAACTTTCCGCCCTGTACTAAAACAACCAACTTTCATGCACTCAGAGTATCCCCCTCCTAAATTACCAGTTCCATGTCACTTTCCACTTTATGGTCTCCATGACAGAGACTTTATCCCAAAACTACCTTCTTTTCCTTCAAACCCTGTTGCCTCCCCTTATTACCCCCCTGTACCCTTTGGTAATTCAGCCCCCCAGAGTTGGCTATCCAGTAATCCTGCCAATCAATATGCACATCAACTGATTAATTTAGCATCGCAACTGATGCAATAGTGTAATGTTAGAGAGTTAAACGCCGATGGGTAAAAAGGGTGAGAGATGGAGAGCAATTTTTTAAAATATTCAATGCTCTCATTTAATTCCTTATCATTATGGTTGTCTTACATCTATTTAAGTGCCAAATGATAGCAGAAGACCTTTGGCTACTTATATGCATGTTTTTGGACAACTCTCTGGTTACTTAACATTTATTAGTATTTTAGTTGTATGTTTGTTTTTTCCTGAGGCTTTTGGTGTTTTCCTTGTCTTTTTGTACAGTATGTGATCAATGACAGTTTTCACCTGGTGGATCAATTGTGCCAGCAGAATCATGGACTGGGGACACCCAGGAATTGTGAATAATCTGAAAAAGACTGTAAGGGAAAGGAAAGGTCTCCTTTACCCCTGGAAACAGCTTTTGTGTTTTGAACTTACATGCAGCCTTGAATTTGCTGGTTATTGAAGCTGACTGTTAATTCCTTCCTCTGTTTAGACTTTTTTGGTTTGTTTGTTGTTTATTTGCTTGTTTTGCTTGTTGTTGGGTTGTTTTTTTTTTCTTGTTCTTTATTGCTTAGTTGGGGTTTTTTGGTTTTGTTTGTTTGTTTGTTTGTTTGTTGTTGTTTTTTTGTTTGTCTGATTTTTGTTTTCTTTTCTGATTTTTGTTTTCTTTTTTACTCCTCTTGATATCTCTGTTTGTCATCTGCTAATTATATACAATTTTTTTTGTGTGCATTACATTTTGCACGTATATGTACAGTTGGATGTTTTGAATTTTATTTGTAAGTTTTCACTGGTTTGTGCCTGTTTTATACTTGATCCAAATTTTCTTTTGTCCTATAGTTACTACTTTAAGAATTCTTAACGTATATAAACTACAGGGTCCTTGGGATTGTGGTGTTATTTTTCCATCTCTAACAGCCATGGCTAACAATGGCAGTACTGATAAATGGTTGAGCAAATTTGGATTAAGAACTGGCTATCTGAATATATGTCATCTGTTAAATAAAGTATCTGATATTTCTTCTATTCTATATAATTCAAATGACCACTTCCACATTTTTGGCTTTTCAGAATCTCGTTTATCTGATAAAGTTGCTGATAGTGTATTATCAATTCCTGAGTACAATATCATTAGAAAAGATGCATAAACTGAACTTGAAACTGGTTTGGTAATATATGTACATAGGTCTGTTAATTATACTCAAGTGAATTTTTTTGACAAATATAATATTGAGTGTGTCTGGTTGGAGATTCAATTAAAGGGAAGTAAACCTATTCTGTTTGGTTTTCTGTACAGAAATCCTAGCGAACGGGTCAACTGGTTTGATCGTTTTTGTCTAATGATGGATGAAGTATCAAATTATGCAACTGAGATAATTCTGCTTGGTGATTTTAATATTGACCTACTTAAGCCACATGACAAATGGAAACTTACTTTTGAACTATACAATCTATCCCAAATGGTTGACACTCCTACCAGAAAAACACTCAATTCAGAGACACTTATTGATCACATTTATACCACTAACCCAAATAATATAGTAGAAATGTCTGTACCAGTTGTTGGTATTAGTGACCACTTCCCAGTTTGCTTGACTTGGTCAAAAAAAGGTATTAAAATTCCTAAGTGTAGCCACAAATACATTTTTTTAGAAGCTATCAATCATTTAATTCAGATGATTTTATGTCTGATTTATGTGCAGCAAGCTTTACTGATGTTTATCAGTATACTGATCCCGACAAAGCTCTGGTTACTTGGTATCATATCTTTTCTTCTATTGTCGATAAGCATGCTCCCATTAAGACTAAACGTGTTAAAGTAAAAGATAAGCCACCATGGCTATCTGATGAAATAAATAAAGCCATAGCTATTCGTGATAAATAACTGAAGTCTACAGGAAAAAGTGAACAATTTAAACAACAACGTAACAAAGTGACATCTATGAAAAGAGTAGCCAAAAAGAAGTATTTTTCAGAGCTTGTTGCACATAAAAAAGACCCTAAATTAATATAGAAAGCTATAAATCAGTTAACAGGTAAAACATCCACAACATGTCCTTCTTCACCTATAAATCTATCTGCCGAATGTATGAACAAACATTTCTGCACCATAGCAGAAAGACTAATCAATAATGATAATTCAGTAAATAATGACTTGCATCTACTAAAAAACTACTGTGATTCTAAAGGAATACAGACTAAGCTTGATTTCAAATTTCTTGGTGTAAGTGAAGTGTACAAAGATTTGTGTTTATTGAAGCAATCCAGCTCCCGTGGCATGGATGACTTAGACAGTAAAATTTTAAAGATTTCTGCACCCATAATTGCCGAGCATATTACATATATTTATAACCTTTCCATTGAAAAATGTTCTTACCCTCAAATGTTTAAAGATGCTAAGGTAATTCCTATCTTCAAATCTGGTGATACTAATGACCCTTCTAACTACAGGCCTATATCCATTCTATCTACTTTGTCCAAACCTTTAGAAAAGCATCTCAAGCGCAATCTGCTTTCACACTTTACATTCAATAACTTGTTCCACCCAAATCAGAGCGGATTTAGAGAAAATCATTCATGCCATACAGCTCTCAGTAACCTTCTAGAACAGTGGCACTTAAATGTAAACAATGATCTTTTAACAGGAATAGTCTTTGTGGACTTTGCCAAAGCCTTCGACACCATTGATCACAATCTTCTGTTAAGGAAACTTACAATCTATGGCTTAGCCCCCAAAGCACTTAAACTACTGACCTCTTTCCTTACTAATAGAAGACAAGCAGTCCTTCAAGATTCTTTAGTATCTTCACTAATGCCTTTAAGATTTGGTGTTCCCCAGGGATCTGTATTAGGCCCAATACTGTTTACAATATATATCAATGATCTTCCTTTACCTCTTTCTTCTTGCTGTGAACTTTTTGCTGATGATACAACCTTGCATAGTTCAGGAAAAGATGTGAAAATGGTATGCACAGATCTACAAAAAGATATTGATAGACTTGTAACATGGACGAGCTCAAATCATATGGCCCTACATCCAAATAAATCAAAATTCATGTTAGTTACAACACGTCAGAAATGTCAGAACATTAAAGCTAAAATATGTGACTTAAATATATTAAAAGTTTGTAATGATGTATAAGAAGAAGTAAATTCACACAGACTTCTTGGGCTTAGTATAGATAATAACCTATCATGGTCAAGTCATGTCTATACTCTGTCCAAGAAAATAGCTAAAAAAGTTTTCCAACTCAATAGAATTAAGCATTTTCTTGACCAGCACACCAGAAAATTATTTGTTATGCATATATCCAACCTGACATTGACTATGCATCAACTTGTTGGGACTTGGCTAGTAAGAATAGCTTAAAACCCTTGAAATCTGTATACAGATGTTCACTAAAGCTAATACTTCTTAGATCTTCTTCCTTAGAAATAAGTCATTACAAAGAACTTAATATTCTCCCTTTTAGTATGAGATGTCGTTACAATAAAGGCATACTTATGTATAAAATTATGAGCAACCTTTCCCCGCATTACCTTTGTGACAGATTTACAGTTAAAAGCATTCAAGATAAAATTATCCTTGTTACTCCTCGACCTAGAACAGATTTTTTTATGACATCTCTTGTATACTCAGGTAGCAGATAATGGAATGAAAAACCTTCCTCCATCAAAAATAAATGCACTTTGACATCATTCAAAAGGGAGTACCACAGATATTTATTAGAAATGTTATAAATCATTTTCAAGCCAAGTGTGGTATGAATATTTGATAGATGTAAATATAAACTTTTTGTTGTTGATACTATATTCAATTTAAATATGTTCCCATTTTGAGTATGCTATATTGTGCTTTGGGATGACAATGATCTTTGTGCTATGTTGTTGTTTTGTGTGTGTGTGTGTGTGTGTGTGTGTGTGTGTGTGTGTGTGTGTGTGTGTGTGTGTGTGTGTGTGTGTGTTTGTATGTGTGTTTGTGTGTGTTTGTGTGTCTGTGTGTTTGTGTGTGTGTTTGTGTGTCTGTGTGTGTGTTTGTGTGTGTGTTGTGTGTGTGTGTGTGTGTTTGAGTGTTAAATGTGTGTGTGTGTGCGTGCGTGTGTTTGATTATTTGTGGTGGGTTTTGTGTTCACTAATATTTATTGTGTATGGGTTAATGTGTGTGTATGTGTATGTGTGCGCGCGTGCCCGTGCGTGTGTGTGTGCGGGTGTGTATGTGTGAACACAGTTTCCAGGTGCACTTTAAACATTTTGTACCTCTCTCTCTCTCTCTCTCTCTCTCTCCTCTCTCTCTCTCTCTCTCTCTCCTCTCTCTCTCCTCTCTCTCTCTCTCTCTCTCTGTTTTGGTAGGTAGAAGATTTTTGGGAGATAATATTAGGTAGGACATTTTGTAACAGTCGGTGTGTTCGTGATTTTGCCTATTTATGACTTTGTGTTTGAGGTTGGGCCATTTTTTTGTCCTGGTCGCTGAATCCAGCTCATACGATTTTGCAGAATTTGTATTGTCCAGCTATTAATTTGCGTCTGTATGAAGATATGTCAGTAATAATGATACGCTTTGGAATGTATTTGCCATGGATCTAATGTGTATTTTGATGATTATGATATGAGCATATCACATTGTATAGAAGAGAATGTGCATGTGTATGGATATGTATTTAGGATGATTTGTTTGTGTGTGCCAGCGCGTATGTGTGCGTGTATGTGTATGTGTTTGTATGTTGTTGTGTGTGTGTGTGTGTGTGTGTGTGTGTGTGTGTGTGTGTGTGTGTGTGTGTGTGTGTGTG
>CM060322.1:58572948-58600448 GCA_030674155.1 Stramonita haemastoma
CATCATCGATACAGTCGTTGTCATCATCGTCGACGTAAACATAATTATTCATCGTCATCATTGTTGTTAAATTCATCATCTTTCTTCATCGTTGTCATCATCATCATCGTCATCATTGTCATTATTATCATTTTCGTCGTCGTCGTCGTTGTCAATGTGCTAATCATAAATAATCATTACGATTATTGTGACCGTAATCATCATCATTGACGTTATTGTAGTTAAAATTATCATCATCATCATCGTCGTCGTCGTCGTCGTCATCATCATCATCATCATCATCATCATCATCATCATCATCATCATCATCATCATCAATCATCATCATCACAGACCAAATGCACCGTAAATTATCGCCATTTTCATTGTTGTTGTCATCACAGTCCTGATCTCAACATCTGAGGAAGCTTCTCTCGGTGGTATCTGCTTGTGTGCCATAATTTTCGTCTTGCCAAACGTGTCTGCCTTCACGATGAGAGACGATACAGGAAAACTGGTATCACCGTTAACAAGTAAATGTTTCTGGTTGCCAAACATCGTGTTACCTGCGCTGTTCAATAAGCTAAACTACACTGTCTGGACTGGGGAGTAAACCCAACAAAAAGTTTCCGACATGGAGAGGGATGGGCTCCGCCAGGTTTTATTTGCCAAGACACACCTATAAAGACAACAAACGGAATCTCCATAACGGATCATTCGTCGCCTGAGCTGCCAAGGACTGTGCCTTCTGTTGCACATCAGGGCAGAGGTAGAAGTTATGCTATTGGCGTACCACACAGAAAGATCCGTGCCAGAAACTACATGACCATTGGCACTTGGAATGTACAAACACTTAGAGCCACAGGCAAAATACAAGAACTAACAAATAAAATGGCCAGATACCAATGACACATCCTTGGGCTCTATGAAGTGATGTGGGAAGACATGGGAGAAACAACGACACAGGAAGACCACAAAGTATACTTCATTGGAAAACAGGATAAGCATGAACAGGGCGCGGGGTCCCTCATTCATAAGGACATCGTGAACACCTTCATAAGCTCTCAGCCAGTGTCCAGCAGACTTATTACCATCTGTCTGAGAGCAGCCCCCTTCAACATCACAGTGCAACAGGCATACGCCTGTACATCAGACTGCACGGATAAAGCGATAGAAGAATACTACAACCAACTACAAGGGGTTCTAAATCACATTCCCAAGAAAGTCATACTTTTTGTACAGGGTGACTGGAATGCCAGGATAGGAATAAATCCTACAAAGACTGGGAGGGCATTTGTGGACCACAACAAAGAAACAAATGAAAGAGGCTTAAGACTCCTGGAGTTTGCAAGTAACAACAATGTCCAGCTAGTGAATACACTTGTCTCACATAAAAAAATCCAGACGTGGACATGGCGTAGCTACCAGCCGCCATGGCGCAGTGGTTAGTGCCTTGGATTCCGGACTGGAAGGTCGCGGGTTCGAATCCCATAAGTCATAGGGATTTTCTGGGGCTCCGACCGGCTCCTACCCAGAGTGAGAGGGCTGTGGGCTCAGTGGGGAGACTGGGACCACACAGTCGAGCTTCATCCACTTTACGGATGCGAATTTGAGAGTGTTGCTCAAATTACCTGACCAACACTGCAGGTGTCTGTATCTCTCGGGCCTGATTGACACCGGGATATATTATGACAGTAAGCGTAGAGAACAACCCTGTCAAGTAGTCTCAAAGCGGATGCACCTCCACAGCAGCATCATTACATCATCCACATCATCATTGATCATCATGCAATAATAAAAATTGCCTCTGATTCGGTGGCTTCTGTTGCTCTTGTTTCATGGTGACCTCAGATTTGGTTTCCCCATACACTTCTGTGCCTGTGGTGAATTTGTGTCAAAGCCTTTGGGGTTGGAGGTTCGCGGGGAGGCGGTCGTTGGAGGGACGTTGTGGTGGTCGCCACCTTGGATGGGTGGCTCACTCAGTCTGGCTCCGCGACTGAGCTAATACTGCCGTTAGTAGGGGGCTTAGTAGGTGGTATCCTGCGTATGTTAGCTCAGAACAGGCACCACTGAACACCACCAAAGTGACACAGCAGACGTGCAGGGCCCCTCTGGCTGGTGGCCCCGCGGCGGCCTAATATTGATGGGCTCCCTGTGGACTCCCGACCCCAGGGGTGAGATACAACGAATCTGGGTATGGCTGTGGCGGGGAGATTGAAATGAGCGGCGTGGGAACAGCAGTACGGGAGCGTCACAGAAGATGAGGCAGCAAAAAAAAAAACCAACAAAAAAAGCAACCAACAATCGCCAGCTAGTTAATACACTTTGCTCTCATAAAAAAAATCCAGAAGTGGACATGGCGCAGCCCAAAAGGTGAACACCACAACCCAATAGATTACATCATGGTGAAGAGACGATTTAGGTCTAGCTTCAACACTGCAGGGTACAAAGCTTTCCAGGAGCACACATAGGGAGTGACCATGACCTTGAAATGATGACATTTCGACTTTGTCTTAAAAAAATTTGCAAGCCGAACAGCATCAGGATCAAGTTTGACCTCGAGAAGCTGAGGGATCCAGAGGTTGCAGACATTTTTCAGGCAAGGATAGGTGAAAAGTTCACAGCACTCACTCTGATAGACTCTGATGATAGGGATATAGATACCTAGAGGGATGGTTTCAACACAGCAGTGACTGAAACAGCAAGTGAACTTCATGGCAAATATTGACAAGTAAAAAAGTCTTGGGTCACACCTAACATCCTAAAACTATGTGAGAAATGCAGAGTTGTAGAAAAAGAAAAAGAAAACAGAAGAAAGAGCAAAACAATATAAGGCAATCAACATATGAATCCGGAAGTCCATGACAGAAGCAAAGGAGAAATGGATAGGTAAACAGTGCCAGCACAATGAAGAAAACATCAAGAAAAACTACAGCAAGAAAGCATATCAACTGGTGAAAGACCTGACTGGCACAAAACAAGGAAAAAGCTCAACAATCCAAGACAAAAATGGGATTTGCCTCACTGATGACCAGCATATTCTAAACAGATGGACAGAATACTGCTCTGACCTGTATAACTTCAAAACCACAGACGATCCAGAAATCCTCAATGTTCCTACCAGCACAGATAAACACAGTCACCCTATCCTCCGAGAAGAAGTGGAAACAACAGTCAGATTGCTGAAAAGGGGGAAGTCAGCAGGGGCTGACAACATCCCAGCTGAGTTGGTTCAAGCTGGAGGGGAAGCCATGATCAATGCTCTACTAAACATCTGCAACAATATCTGGCAGACAGGGAAATGGCAACACCATGGACACAGTTACTCATCATCAGCCTCCCTAAGAAAGGAAATTGTCAGCAGTATCAGAATTACTGTATAATCAGCCTAAAGGTCATGTTGAAGATTACTTTGAACAGACTAGAATGAAGCCACAATCAGATAACATCATTGCTGAGGAACAAGCATGTTTCAGAGCAGGGCATAACACATCTGAACATATTATTCAACCTCAGAATACTCTGTGAGTAGTACTTTAATAACCAACAAGACCTCTACCACCTATTTATTGATTTTAACCCATACATGCCCACTGTCCCATGTTTTGGACACTATGTGTTTTCCATAATACTAATCAAAGTGAGGTGAGTTTATTGATTTATTTGAAGTAGTCGAGTGGAGGGGGTCTATGCCTGTCCAGCCATTGCATTTTTGGTCATTGGCCTCACTTCAAGTTTTTAAGAAAAGCTGCCATTTGCCTTTTTTCACCCACACGTTGAGCAGCAATGGCAAGCAGCAAAACATAAGCCTGTATCTTTTACATAAGGCATTTTTTGTAGTAGACCAAGAACAAATAAATGAGATTGGGGTATTATCTAAAAACTGTTTTGGCAGATTTAACAGAAAGTTGTTTTACTTGCATTTGTGGGTGTTTGAAGTACCATCCCAAAAATGGGACAGTGGGCACGAGAGGGGTGGGGATTTTTAGTCATTCGAAAAAGAAATTTGTCTCTTGTTCTACAGTCATTGCAATGTATATGAAGTTTTATCAATGCTGGAAGATGACAGCAGTATCCAAGAAGCCACATTCTTTATTTAGCCATCTCCAGTGAATGAGGACATGGATGAAGACAGGAGACAAGAGGGGTGGGGGGAAGGGGGGGCAGGAACAGTCTCCAGCATCAATCGCCATCAGCAGTGGGCACCTTTCACCATGACATTATTCCATGATGGTGAACATCAGCCATTGTGTGATGTAGAGAGTGACAGGTCTTCAGCTGATGTAGTAAATAGGACTGGATATTTCATTCAGTTTTAGCCTTATCAAGGTATCAAAGGACGTGACAGAGTACCCAGGTGTTCTTATTGGAGCTCCAGGAGGAAGAAGGGTGTTCCTACCTCCTTACTTTTGACAATCCAGTCACAAGCCTGCCCTCACTGAGCCTTTGTTAGAAACGAACATCACTGTACAGGCACTATCTGGGGAATCTTATGTAGGAAGCCTTTGTTACAAACGAACATCACTGTACAGGCACTATCTAGGGAATCATATGTAGGAAGCCTTTGTTAGAAACGAACATCACTGTACAGGCACTATCTGGGGAATCTATGTAGGAAGCCTTTGTACAAACGAACATCACTGTACAGGCACTATCTGGGAATCATATGTAGGAAGCCTTGTTAGAAACGAACATCACTGTACAGGCACTATCTGGGGAATCATATGTAGGACCTTTGTAGAAGAACATCACTGTACAGCATATCTGGGGAATCTATGTAGGAAGCCTTGTTAGAAACGAACATCACTGTACAGGCACTATCTGGGGAATCATATGTAGGAGCCTTTGTTTAGCAAACGAACATCAACATGTACAGGCACTATCTGGGGAATCTATGTAGGAAGCCTTTGTCAGAAACGAACATCACTGTACAGGCACTATCTGGGGAATCCTTGAGGACTGCCTGTGAAGGAGTCAAGGAATGCTGAAGACGTAAGGCCTTTGTGCGACACAGAATCAGGATCCTTGACGTTTGGCATAACAACAAAACATTGATAATGTGTTTTTCCAACAATGATGGTCTACAACTTGTTGAAGTACCACAGAGGTGGTGGTGATCCCAGTCATAGAAAGTGAGGTCACACAGCCTTTTGCCACCAAAGGCTACACCTCAACGATGCATAGTGAGGATTGCATGACCAGAAAATTGTCAAGTATCGGGTTGCCACACACTCAAAGAAGTGATAGTGGGCATTCTTTTCTTCCTGTATTGGTGTCTGCATTGTGCAGAGCCATGGAGGCAGCACGGAATGAGTCAATGGTTCTTCTTGCCATCCGCAGGTGCACTGCCAGGGTCCACTCTGCTCAGGTTGTAGGCTTCCAGACAGGATCTGGGTTTCCAGTTGGCTTTGTTGTCTCTAGACAAGAGTGTCCCAGATGAGGCCAGTTTGACCAGGGGAGCCTGGCCTACACTGTTAAAGTGTGCTGCATGTGGCAAGAGCACCATGTGTTGTTCAAAATTGAAGGTTGCAGTACATGACATATGCTTTTAACTGTGTAAAACTAAATGACACTATGACTAGGAAGTAGACGTCTATCCTGCAGTTCATTTGAAGCGAAAATCCCCACAAAAAGAAGAAAATACATTGAAAACATTACTTCATTTCTTTAAAAATGTTATTTTGTACAAGATTGCTGTTTTCTTCTGCAGAAGCTATGAAAAAAACGCATAATTTCCCCTTTATCACAGCAAGTTTTGCCTACAGTACAGCTTTGTAGCAGTTAATCTTTGTTAAGGGTGATATGCTTTCAGCAAAAGTGAAACAACCAAAATATTGTGCTTTTTGTGTAATGTGAAAAAGTAATATAAAAAACCCTATCCTCTCGTGCCCACTGTCCAACAAATGGGACGGTCATTTTATCCTCTAAATAACTAAAAAGCAAAGTTTCTCTTCAAATGAGTGTTAAATCCATTCATAACAGACAATATGCAATACCAAAATGCAACTTTTGTTTCGAAATAAAATTGGACTTATAGGGTTAAGAAGGCATTCAACAGGGTTGGCATGCAGCTTGTGAGCAACCATGAATTCCACAGCATCAATGCAGACATGATCAGAGTCATCAAAGATCTGTACTAGGTCACCAGTGCAGTGTACTACAATAGGAACATTGGAGGGCTGTTTCAAACAACTGTTGGATTAAGCTAGGGCTGCCTACTCTCACCCACTTTTTTAACATCTTCCTTGAGAGAATCAACGCTGATGAATCAACACCATAAAGGATCAGTCATCATTGGTGGCAGAACAATCACAAACCTCTGTCACATTAAGACATTGATGGACTAGTGGAATCACAACAGAGCTTGTCAGCCTAAGAGAACACTGGATGAAGGCCTCTAAAACATACAGTATGGAAATTAGTGCAGATAAGACCATACTGATGACCAATAATGCCAAAGGCATCAGCACTGATACAAGGGTCAATGACCAGAAGCTGGAAATGTTTCAATCCTTCAAGTACTTGGGAGCCATTGTATCAGACAAGGGGTCCAATCCAGAGGTAGTATGCAGGACTGCAAGAAAATAACAACAATATCAGAACTGAACACCATCTAGAAAGATAAAAATACCTCAGTCAGTTTGCTCTCTTGTCATATCCATATTCCTGTGTGCCTGTGAATTGTAGACCCTCACTGCAGATTTGGAGAGAAGAGTACAGGCGGTAGAGATGAGATGTTTCTGGAGACTCCTTGGCATCTTCTACAGAGACCACATAAGTAATAAAGATGTACATAACATAATCCAGTAAACTATTGGTCCCTACGAAAACCTATCAATTGTAAAGAAGAGTAAACTTAAATGGTGCGGGCATGTCACAAGATCAAAAGGACTTGGAAAAACAATACTGCAAGGTACTGACCAAGGAGGAAGAAAAAGAGGCCGACCAAGGAGAGATGGGAGTACAAAATCAGCGAATTAACAGGCCTAGAACTCAACACAAAGTTTGAGAAAGGCAGAACACAGAGAGGAATGGAGGGAACTGGTTGTCAAGTCTTCAGGCGTGCCCCCACAGTCGCCAGACTAAGGGATAGATAGATAGACACTATCATGATTATTGCTCCTCCAAGATGACCACCAGTATTTCTACGTCAAAGCTGTTTGCTGCATGCAGTCAGCTCTGCCTTGACAAACCTTCCTCTCCTTGCCTAGTATCTGCCCACCAAACCAACTGTCTGACATGTTTTGTCAGTGTTTTCTCCAGAAAGTATCTGACATAATTATGTTCTGACCTCTATTCCCAAATTGGTTGTCTCTCTACTCTTTTTCGATCTGACTTTTCAATCAATAACTTACCATTATTCAGAACATTAATTTTTTTTTTTACTTCATACTATATCAAAACAATAATTGAAAATAATTGAAACAATCTTGAAATCAAACCTGACATCTTGCTCATTTGTCCTTCTACCAATGTCTGTCTTTGTTGAGCTTCTTGAGAGACTCCTACCCACTCTAACTCACAATGTCAACAACAGTCTCCTCACTGGAACATTTCCTTACATTGTCAAAAATGCAGTTGTGAAGCAGCCCTTTATGAAGAAATAAATTCGGATCCAAAATGTCTAAAAACTGGTCTAGTCTCTAAATTACTGTTTATGCCAATACCCTTAGAAACATTTGTTCCTCAGCAAATCCTTTCTTATCTGAAGTCTAACATCTTTTTTGCCCATTTCAGCATGTCTTTTGTCCCTACCACAGCCCCAAAACACTGCTGCTAAAAGTGACATACAACACTCTCCTCACTCTTGATCATGGTGAATCTTTCTGCTGTACATGTGTTTGTATACCCCTTAAGGCACAACAGATTTTTCCACATAAATTTGGACTTCATTTTTTATGTAAAAATTATTGTCTGCTTATATTTTCTCACAATCAGAGCAAGTTTTTTTTAAAAGAGAATTTTGTCATAGATAAATATTTTGTTGCCCTGGTTTCTTACACAATTGTATCTGAATAACAAGGCAACACACCAGACTTAACATAAGTAACCAGCCCAAGTGCTGACTTACCTGTCATGTAGATGACAAATACGGCAAGCAGTACAGTAAGCTTCCCCGCCATTTTTTCCTCCACTGTAGCAGACGACACTTTGTGTTTTGGAAAAAGACTGTCCCAGTGCCAGGAGCCAAATTCCCGCCTCCTTGTTGTCTTGTCAGCGATCACACTCTGTTGTGGATGCTGCCAGTGTGTGCTGATGAAGTACAGCTAGAGAATTTATAGCCACAAGCTGCAGGGGAGGAGAGGAAGGAGGGAATGAAGGGAACACCAAATTTTTGCCTGACTATACCAATACCCAAGTGTGTTCCACGTCATGTCAGACACGTGTATGTCTAGACTGGTCCACAGACATGTACTTCACAATATCTTTAACATTATTTTATTTAGCCCAGTCTCTTACTAACTCCTGACCCCACTGCCTTAGTTGGCAGCCAAATGACATAGATTAAAATATCTCGCGACATTTGATCCCTATATCAGTCATCTTCACTGGGACTTTACTTAAACTGCAACAATGATAATAAGAATGGCTGAATCTTGGCCCACAGGCAAAAATTGTGTTAAAGTTTATCTCACCTGATATTTTTAGTGTCAATTGTAGAGGACCCCTAAACAGTTAGAACATTTGCTCTCCCATAGCTAAAAGTTAAACAGCTTTCTCAGGGAAGATGTCTAAACACAACGCCAATTGCACATTATTGAAATTTAGTCATCTGTTCATACAGGCACAAAATGGCGTACTCTTCTGAAAGGCAGGACAGATTTTTAATATATGTGCAAGACGTTCTGTATGCGTTTGCATGTGGTACCTGGATTTATAGTCACATCTAGAGGACTCTGCTCATCTCTCCATTCACTAACAAAATCTTCTATTAAGAAAGATTTGATATGCGAACTGGTAGAATTGACAAGTTGAACAAACTGTCTCTCCTACAAACAGTCAAATCCGCTTTGTAATCAAATGTTTTGTATCTTATTTAGCCATGGTGATTAAATCCAAGATTTGTCATGTAGATCTTTCATCATTGATAAACATTTGACGACAGCTTTTCAGCTGTTCTGGAAGTAATGAAACTGCATCCAGAAACGAATCATTCCAACAGAAATAAAAACAGACAAAAGTGTCTTCCCCTTTCTCAATATATTAACTAAGTTCACGGCATACGCTTTAAGCAAAAATTGTACTGTAATTTCTGTTAACTAAAACTGATCAGTTATTGCTAGGTTTTCATACTCCAAAGCTTCACATCTACACAGCAAAATTGGTACAACCATTTCATCAAAGAAATCAACTTCTGCGTGTATAGGTAGTTCTTTTTAAAGCGCAGTCCTTATTAAACTAAAATATGGTTTTAGTAGCTTTATCATAAGCATTTTTCTTGCATTTCGCAAAACTGCCACACTTACGGAAAACAATTCCTAAATGTTTAAAACTATCAACACAACACAACACACACACACACACACACACACACACACACACACACACACACACACACACACACATACACAGAGGCATGTTTTTAGTGAGGTTTTTTGTTTCTCAGTTTTTTTCTTTATGGATATAGGAACGAAAGCACATGTTGTTGTTGTGGGTACATCATCATCATCATCATCATCATCATCATCATCATCATCATCATCATCATCATCATATGGTATTGTTGCTATTATTATTATTATTATCATTTTTTTTTAGTGTAGTATCATTATTGTTTTTCTTGTCTTATAATCATTATACCACTTTATGTGATGGCAGATTTCTCTGCGTGAAATTTTGGCTGCATTCCCCTAAGAAATAGCGTCGCCACAAGAGCAGCGCCACCGATTATTTTTCTTTTCCTGTCGACGGCTGTATTTCTTATCCTATCAGAGTAGCTTTTCCCTACAGAATTTTGCCAAAGACAACTCTCTGGTTGCTGTGAATTGGTCATCGTCATCATCATCATCATCATCATCATCATCATCATCATCATCGTCGTCGTCGTCGTCGTCGTCGTTGTCGTCTTTTCGTCGTCGTCGTCATCGTGGGCGTCGTTTCGTCGTCGTCGTCATCATGACCATCATCAGATGTGTCATCGTCGTCGACGTCATCATACTGGAACATGCCTGACCCCTCACACCTACCTCTGACTCACCCCCCTACCCTCAGCATCATCAATACAGTCATAATCATCATCATTATCGTCGTCGTTGTCGTCATCGTCGTCGTCATCATCATCATCATCATCATCATCATCATCATCATCATCATCATCATCATCATCATCATCATCATAGTCGTTAGCGTCGTCGCCGTCGTCATCGTCGTAGTTGTCAACGTCATCGTCCTCCTCCTCCTTCTCCTCGTCCTCCTCGTCGTCGTCTCCTCCTCCTCATCACCATCATCTCATCAGCAGCAGCAGCAGCAGCAGTAGCAGCAGCAGCAGCAGCAGCAGCAGCAGTAGCAGCAGCAGCAGCAGCTACAGCAACAGCAACAGCAGCATCTTTGTCGTCGTCCTCGTCGTGTTCGTCAAAGTTGTCATTGTCGTCGTCACAATCATCGTCTTCCTCTTTGTCGTCTAAACAAATCAATGTCCAAACATTTTTTTTTTTTTTTACATTTTATCATCCGTTCCTACCAGCACACAAGGCCTACTCTTCCAAAACTCAAACCGTGTTTAAACATGTCCTACGTGCATTCTCACACGTGACTTTGGTTTATAGTAAGGAGGACAGGCATCACTGATCCCCAGCCATCTCACAGATTACTCACGTGCCAAGCTCCAAGTACCACACTCAACCCTTCTTTCAATGTCTGCTGTTATGGTCCAGGATTCACATGCGTACAAAAATACGGACATGATCAGGGAGCCATTAGTCTGATTTGAGGCTGATGGCTATGTTCTTATCATTCCAGAGGACTTTTAAGTTTAGTCATTGCAGCTGTAGTCTGGGCTATTCTGGAGATAATTTCAGGTTTTGATCATTCATCTGATACTATCGTTCCCAGATATTTGAAGCTATGGACGTCCCGATTTTCTTACCATCTATAATAAAATTAATGGATTGGTGGGATATGGGGGTCGAAACTGATGAAATTTAGTTTACAAGCCCATGTTAAAAGTTATGCCATATATTGGAAGAGCATCCCTTGTAAAGCATAAACATTTAAAAAAAACAACTCATTTTTCTGCACTGCAGTCATGAAAACAATCCAATATGGCCGCCAAACCTAAATGTTTCAAACTGTTATACCTTTTTATCTATAACAAGTTTTAAGTCACCTGTTTCTACAGACATGTTTTACAACCCGAATTGTTTAAACTCACACGGGGAGACCTTCATAAATGCATCCAGCAATTTTTTATTCTTAAACCCCCCCATAATTTTCGGGACTTTTGGACCCGTATCTACCCTTAAAGGGATTTAAACGCCAACAAAACCAAAGAAATGCTTATTGATTTTCGCAGGAACACCCCCCCCCCCCTCCCAGTTCCTGCTATGTTCACAGACAGAACAAAAGTAGAGAGAGTGCAGGAGTACACATATCTACATATCTTAGTTTAATTCTAGATGCAAGACCGCTTTTATTCATAAAAAATGTCAATCAAGGATATACTGCCTTTAAACAGTGCAGTCACTGAACGTTTAAAAAGGATATAATTTGCTTATTTTATCGTAGTTTTGTCGAATCGGTCTTGTCATATGCATTTTTGTGCTGGTTTGGTTGTTTGAATGTAAAAAAAGAGAACTTTTTGAATAGAGTTGTGAATGTATATCGAAATTTGTGTAGAAAAGCAAAAGACGTTGAATTCATTGTATGAAAATCAGATGACTCAAAAAGCTAAAGACATTTCCACAGAGAAACCCATGTGCTTTTACAACACTATACATTGCTTTCATCTGCTCGAAGATTCGGGATTCCCAAATTAAAACAAACATAACTAAAAACATTTTTATCAACAAGTCAATTCAGCTTCTTATTCACTGTTGATTTTTAACATATATACCTATACGTTCTGGTGGCTCCTGCGACGGTACTGGAACCATTCGTATTGGTCATTGCCTTCCCAATGAATCATTCCAGTGGCGTGGAGAGGGGGGGTCTGCTGCATGGGTAACAGTTTGCCCTCCATACTTACCCAGGCTTTGCTGCT
Organism: Stramonita haemastoma; assembly: GCA_030674155.1. Classification (NCBI taxonomy): domain Eukaryota; kingdom Metazoa; phylum Mollusca; class Gastropoda; order Neogastropoda; family Muricidae; genus Stramonita; species Stramonita haemastoma. The sequence continues at coordinate 58,585,127 of CM060322.1, forward strand.
TTAGAGCGCAACTCCATAGTCTTCCGAGACTGATGGGTGCTTACCACTATATATATATATATATATATATATATATATATGTAACAGAGCGGACATGTGTGATGTCCCATCTCTGCACAAACCTCGGGAACACGGCACAGCTAGTCAGTTTAGAATGTGACCTCTAAAAAGAGGTTGCATAAATATACATTTCACCGTGAAGGCGAAGCGTATGCAACGAAGGGTTTTCGACCACTACCCAAGGAATCGGAGCATCGACAATTCACAGGTGTGTCTCTAAATAGAAACACGACGCTGCGAATGCGCGCTCCGTTCACATGGGAGATAATCTAATTACCGCCCCATCACATCCACCACCGGCCAACTTGTACCGCGTCCCGAGGTACGCTACCTGGCCAGCATATTTGATGCCGACCAGTAGCCCCTAAAACTATTATCTACAAAAAAATAATCCTACTTGGGTCTTCCACCCCATCCGAAGGTAGGCTACCTGGTTGCATATTTGATGTTGAAAACCAGTAGCCCCGACAACGGTTAACTACAAAACACTAACTTTACCTACTTGGGTCTTCCATCCCACTTCTGACACCATTTGTAACAGAGCGGACATGTGTGATGTCCCATCTCTGCACAAACCTCGGGAACACGGCACAGCTAGTCAGTTTAGAATGTGACCTCTAAAAAGAGGTTGCATAAATATACATTTCACCGTGAAGGCGAAGCGTATGCAACGAAGGGTTTTCGACCACTACCCAAGGAATCGGAGCATCGACAATTCACAGGTGTGTCTCTAAATAGAAACACGACGCTGCGAATGCGCGCTCCGTTCACATGGGAGATAATCTAATTACCGCCCCATCACACAAATATATATATATATATATATATATATATATATATATATATATATATATATATATATATATATATATATATATATATATTAGAGCTTACAACTCAATCCATCAAATAACAGTGTATGCAGGAATTTGCTTCACAGAGAGAGAGAGAGAGAGAGAGAGAGAGAGAGAGAGAGAGAGAGAGAGAGAGAGAGGAGAGAGAGAGAGAGAGAGAGGAGAGAGAGAGGAGAGAGAGAGAGAGAGAGAGAGAGAGAGAACACTGAAAAGTTTTATTGTACATCGGCCTTAGGCCACTATACAAAACATGTTTGAGGCAGGGGGAAGGTAACTTTCATCGCATAAAACATTTCCATGTATTCTACAATTCCAATTTTGCAAGTACATAAAGTCACACTCAATGCCCTCTAGTTATCATCAACCCCATCATCGGTTTTCATCATGAACATAATCACTGCCATCAGCATCTTCATTATCTATATCTGCAGCTGCAGCAAGTATATCAACATCACCATCATTACTTTCATCCTTTACGTCATCATCTTCAAAATCATGAGAGAGAGAGAGAGAGAGAGAGAGAGAGAGAGAGAGAGAGAGAGAGAGAGAGAGAGAGAGAGAGAGAGAGAGAGAGAGAGAGAGAGAGAGAGAGAGAGAGAGAGAGAGAGAGAGAGAGAGAGAGAAACTGAACACTGAAATGATTTTAATTGCACATCGGCCTTGGGCCACAATACAATGTACAGTAGGGGAAAGTATCACGATATAACGCATTGCATAACACACAGTAATCAACATTCGATACATATTCATGCAAAGAGAGAGAGAGAGAGAGAGAGAGAGAGAGAGAGAGAGAGAGAGAGAGAGAGAGAGAGGAGAGAGACAGAGACAGAGACAGAGAGAGAGACAGAGAGAGAGACAGAGAGAGAGACAGAGAGAGAGACAGAGAGAGAGAGAGAGAGTATGTGTGCACACGCCCCGTGTGTGCTTCTGTGTGTGTGTGTGTGTGTGTGGTGTGTGTGTTGTGTGTGTGTGTGTGTGTGGTGTGTGTGTGTGTGTGTGGTGTGTGTGTACTTTATCTAAAGCACCAGTCAATGACTAAGTGTAAGCAGTGATGGGTGAAGAATAGACAAGGTGTTCAATGATTTTATGAAACTCGTTTTCTAAATTTTTCATTTTAATGTAGAATTACTTATACTGGTGATTTATGCGTTGATTATGCTGATGAGATATTCCATTAGATGTGTTTAAATAATTATTGTGTTATAATTTTTGTCACTATTAACCATTACTGGTGTCTGTGTGGGAGCGCGCAGGCGCGCGCGCGTGCGTTTGTGCGCGTGCGTGTGTGTGCGCGCGCGCGCGCGTGTGTGTGTGTGTCCGTGCGTGCGTGAATGCGTATGTGTGTGCGTATGTGCGTGTGTCTGTGTGTGCGTATGACGTGGAGTATTGTTGCTTTTAAAATATTGTATTACTTGTTGAGCTATATTCTTTAACAATGCATGCAATGTAATTATGATTTTAAAATGCCACTCATAATTTCTCCAGTTGAGACATGAAAGTATTCTTGAGTCTTGAGTCTTGAGTCTTGAATGTAAGGATCAAGTCCAAGCTGAAGAAACTCAAGGATTCTAACATAGTAGAAAGCGTCAAGGCATTGATAGGAGGAAAATTTGACCCTCCCCTTTTTCTTGACAACTTGCACACCAAAGTAGATACCTTGATCAACAGCTTCACCACTGCTGTGACTGAAACAGCCAACTACAACCTTTGTAAAAACCGACCAACAAAAAGCCCTGGGTCACAGAAGACATACTAAAGCTGTGCAACAAACACAGAGAACTGAAGGGAAGGAAAAATGAGGATGAAGATGCACCACTGTAGAGAGAATCCAATCAATAAGCTAAAAATAAAGGCAGGAAGAAAGCAAAAGAGACATGGATTGAAGAACAATGGAAATGTATCGACCTCTCCCCTCCCCCCTTGCAGGAAAACAACAGCAATTAAGCTTACCAGCTTGTGAAAGACCTGACAAGCTTAAATCAAGGGAGTACCACTACCATCCAAGGCATATCAGGGGAATGTCTCACAGAAGAACAAATGACTCATTGTTTAAAAGGAAATAGGACTACAATGAAGTGCAAATGACTCATTACCTAGGGCGGGAAATGGCGATGGATGACTCGTTACTTAGGATAGGGGATGGGGACAAATGATTGGTTATTTAGGGTAGGGGATGGGGACAAAGGTAATGATTCACCACATAAGGAGTCGCATTGCACCAGAGGTCAATTTTTAATTATTAACATTTTATCAATCTGCAATGAAATGGCTATACAATACAGAAAACAGATTGAAAATCTAAAGATTCTATCAAAAGTTATTACAAACTGAAATGATAGACTGCAGGAAATGACAAAATGAGAAATTGACAAGTTTAGCATCCTAACATGCGGTTAGAATGAGGGCTTGGCTATTTTCAAAACACGCTTTAAAACAAAAGGAAACAAAGTTGTGCCTTGATATTTCACTACAAGGTAAAATAAGTGCTATAGATTTATAATCCATCAAAATCTCAAAATCAACAACCTCACCCCCACCTGCCTAAAAGGGCTCCTAGCGGAAAAGTGAGTTAGGTGCTAAGCGACTCATTTCGTGGTGGAGCGTCACAAATGACTGTTACTTAGGGTAGGGGGTGGGACAAATGACTCGTTACTTAGGGTAGGGGGTGGGAACAAATGACTCGTTACTTAGGTTAGAGGATGGGGACAACTGACTGTTACTTACCAGCAGTGAATGGACCAGGTGTGGCTAGAAAATGTCTTGAAGCCAGAGGTGTCAGGTGAGGACCAGTGCTCTCCGTCTGCCCCTATATAGGCACCACTACTAGAGAGTCAAAGGTTCCACCCCTGACCTGACACCCTGTACACCCCAACAACACCCCTGACCTGACACCCTGTACACCCCAACAACACCCCGACCTGACACCCTGTACACCCCTGACCTGATCCCCTGTACACCCCTGACCTGATCCCCTGTACACCCCAACACCCTGACCTGACACCCTGTACACCCCAACACTCCTGACCTGATCCCCTGTACACCCCAACAACACCCCTGACCTGACCCTGTACACCCCAACACCCTGACCTGACCCTGTACACCAACACACCTGACCTGTCTAACACCCTGACCTGACACCCCAACAACACCCCTGACCTGACACCATGTACACCCCTGACTTGACACCATGTACACCCCTGACCTGACACCCCCAACACACCCTGACCTGACACCATGTACACCCCTGACCTGACACCCTGTAAACCCCTGACCCGACCCCCATACACCTCTGACCTGAATCCCTGTACACCCCAACAACACCCTGACCTGACACACCATACACTCAACAACACTCTAACACACCCAACAACACCCCTGTATACCCCAAAACACATGCATTGTGGGAAGAACCCCTCTTCACAGTAACCTCTATTGTGAGGCCCCCGTGTGCAAGAGAAATTAAACCCGTTCCCCTTTTGAAAGAGTAGGCCATTGTGTGCTGGTGGGAACGGATGACAAAATTTACAAAACTGCATATACACGGGGACTAAATGTAAAAAAAAACCCACACAAGTGCTTATCCTATTATCCTCGAAATAACAATAAATAAAATAAAAATACACACACACACACACACACACACACACACACACACACACACACACACACACACACACACACACACACACACACAACCGGGGGACGGAGTAGCCTCGTGGTCAGCACATTGCCCTCCGAATTTGACGACCTGGGTTTGATTCCCGTTCGACGAGATTTTTCTCCTGTAGTTAACATCAGTGCTGACTCCACTCTCCCACCAAAGTCCTTAGGATGAGACTATAGACCGAGGACCGGTGTGCGAACGCACGCAGAACATCTAGCGCACTTGTTAAATCATGTTCCGCTTTTTGTCAGAGTAGGCAATTGTGTGCAGGTAGGAACAAATGACAAGATTTACAAAATGCATACACACGGGAACTGGATGTAAAAAGCTCATGAGTGCTTCTTTTATTATCCTCGATTTAAAAAATAAATGAAGAATAAATAAAAATTAATGAAATAAACACTTGCACATGAGCAATCACACGCACATACTCGCGCTCACACATACTTGCATGCATGCATATGAAAAAACATACCCACGCACTCACACATACACACTCGCACGCAAGTGACACAACATTTACTTTATCTAACCTTTGGTGTTGTTTCCCCTCTCTTGTTTATTAACACTATGAGTGAAGAAGAGACCTTAAATTGAAGACAGGTCATCAAGATAGCGGAACTGGTCAACAACCACTAATCAACGGTAATGTTTTTTTCTTTAACCACTAAAATGATTAAGACCACTCCTCCAGATCCAAAAGTAAAAGATTTAGCTCCTGTGTCGGGGAGTCATTGACATACGAGGCCCCTGGAGAAAAAGGAGCCTACAGAATCAACAAAAAATTAAAAAAAGGCAAAAACTCTGGAGCTGACAGCCCTGTTCCTTAACCCTCTGCAGGTGAAGAATGTGCCACCACAACTGATGAGGCAGATTAAAATGCCAGAGGTAACCAGACCACCCGGATCATTCCCAGTTTGCGTGAGACGGTCAGTGATCTTAAATATAATATTCTACACCTTAATGATCATCTCTACTTCTTTGAAAAAAATCATCAAGGAACTGAATAAGAAGATGCCGGATTGAAAAGAAGCATGTCATCACGTAAGCACGCAGACAGATCTAAATGTTTCTCCCACTTACGTTGATGTCACGAAAGCCATGTCTGCTGCACACAGCACATGCAAGGCACCACTCAGGACGCCTGTGCATCCTGCAGTCAACAGACAGCAGATCACAAAACAAAAATATAAGAAAAGCCCACAAGGCTGAGAACAAGTAGTGACTTTAAAGTTCAGAATGACTTCAAGGTGTCAGTGATGGTGAAAGAAAACGTCAAGAACTCGGAAGATGTTCTTGATGTTCTGTTCTTGCATTACTCTGTGTTAAGAGGAGTCCACTATAAAAGGCTGGATGGTCATGTGGATTTTCTGCTGCTCACCACAAGGTCCGTGTAATAAAAGCTCTCCAAGAAAATGTGGCAGATGCTTCCTGCAATCTAGAAAAGTCATTTGATAGCATTGTTTAACATTGTGGTGTCAACAACCTGAGAAGAGAAGAGGCTGATTCTACTACACTAGTAAAAACATGTTGACGTAGTCAGCACCCAAACACTTAATGTCAAAAGAAATCACCTCTTCATGAAGATGAGCTAGAAATTTAAAGGCAGCTGTTCAATGCCTTGGTAGCAAAAGATCTTGTGGGGGTTAAGAAAGTATCGTTTATATCCAGTGACAACCTGCACACCAGCCACCTGAAGGATGGAACACACCCCACCATGAAGGGCTCCACTATCCTGGCAGTCAACCTTGGCGGTCACCTTCGTCAGCTGTTTTGGACAAAGCCAAAAAGAATGGTAAGGTCTGCACAGCTTCCCAGGGCGACTCCCTTTCAGCAGCAGGAACTGTCCCCATGGCGAGCCTACAGTACCAGACATCCTTGGTTAAACATGTTTAATGCTCTCAGACATTGGTACTAAAGTATGCTGTGTGCTCACCTCTTCATTCTTACCAGGCAACGTGGAAAAGGTAAAAGGTAAAGGTGTCCCATAACCTAGGCGGTCGTAGGGGAGCGAGGCATCAGAGACCTCGGATTCTCTAGGGGCCAGCATATTAGGGGCGGCGCCCATCTCCTCTCCCTCGCTGTTTTACCTCCCCTGACACTAAAGAGGGCAGGTACCCATTTACAGCTGGGCGGACTTTGGGGACTGTGCTGAAGCCAAGGCGCGCAAAATGGTCAGATGCTTAACTTGACTTGGGGAAAGCAAGCGCTCTGACCACTCAGCTATCCCGCCCCGCCATGACGGAAAACGGAAAGTATTAATATACAACCCTGACTTTTTTCTTTGTAGAATAGTATATAAACAGAAACAATGTATTGTGGTTATTTTGCGGGTAGTTTTGGAGATAACAAAATCAAGTTGATACATTGTTGACTATAAAACTACATTACCAGTGTATCTGGCATACATTTTTGGATGAAATAACTAAATAGTGCTATTTGAGAACACTTCTATTATCTGTCTGATAGTGTATTTAGATTAGTTTGTTTTGGGGTTGTTCGTTTTGTCAGTGAGTTATTGTTTCTTTTCTTTTTCTCTCCCACATACCCTCTTTATTTGTTCTCCCTTCTTGTATATATTTATATATTAATATAACATTTTGAATTTTATTGCACTAAAAAGATAAGATCTCAATACTATAATGGGACTGCAGATTTATTGCCACAAATGTTGACTACTTACACCAACATCTTATGTCAAATTATTATCAAGCACTTATTCTTCAGTCTTTAAATGTTAAAAAAGAGCAAACTTCCAAGACTGAAGCAGTTTTTCTATCCACCAGTTTGTGAACAACAACAGCCTGATGGAGAGATCAATACTGCAGTATTCATTCACGTTGGTTTACAGTACTGCATGATACAGTCTCCAGTGCCAACAAACATAACAAATGTTTCATCATGTGTTGTTACTGTACAGTTTTCGGATTCTCTTACCATCAATTGTGTGTATGTTTATTTTCCTAAAGGTGCTGATAATGGTAACACTTACTGGCTAATTATAAACGACCAACAAAAATGGATTTCAGGAGGTGATTTTAACAGCCATTCACCATTTTGGGAAAACATCGTTTTCACATTACTAATAACAGAATTGTTGAAAACATAGCTGACTCGCCGTTAGTTTTGCTTAACAATAGATCCTACACCTGAACCCCTGATGTACCTATGCATCAGCCAACTTCCATAGATCTTACATTAGTTTCTGCTAAATTAGCGTTGTCACACATGGAAAATATTCGATGAAACATTAGATAGTGATCATGTTCCTTTCTCTAACAAAATTAATGAAAAGTTTAACAGAGAAAATACTGATCCAGACTCCATACCAAAATAAAATTATAAGACAGCAGACTGGCTCATTTTTACAAACATCTTACAGCATTTAGTAGAAACTACATCTACCTATAATCATATTGACATAATGTACAATTCTTTCTACAATTTTGTTTTAAATGTAGTCATTGAAACAACTCCAAGACTAAACACAAGTGCTACAAAAGTTACAGTAATTTAGGCAATGTATGGTGGAATGTCGACTGTGAAAAAAGTCAATGAGAAAAAAACAAATGTTCAAATTATACAATAAAAAGAAATCGACTGAAAATTACAGGCCATGAAAAATGCTAATATTAGATGCAGCCGAGTAGTAGAGCAAGCTAAGAAAACTTACTGGACAACATTTTGCAATTTTGAAGTTTCGAATCAAAAGGATACCAAGAAAATGTGGAGCCAACTAAATATAATAAAAAATGGCATTATATTTTCAGATCATCCAGCTTAGTTACAAAACAACGTATTCCCATCTATAAGGGAAAAAGCCAAGGCATTTGCAGACTCTTTTTCCAACGCAAGTAGACTGCATGGCTTATCTCCAACACAAATATTCTAGAGAGCTCAAAGAGAGAAACAAGCTGGTCTTGCCGACACTGTTCTAGATAAAAGCCATTACCTCAATGCTTAATTAACCATTCAAGAAATGAGAGTTGCAATCTCATCCTTAGCAAACAAGAAAACATCAGTTGGAATAGATGGTATTTCAAATGAAATGGTTAAATACTTGTCAGACAAGTGGATACACCTCCTCTACCCTATTTTTCAAAAATGTTGGGAGAGCGGTATATTAGCTCAGGTTTAGAAACAGCCAATTATTGTCCTTGAGCATAAAGATGGCACACCAAAAAACAAATATGAATAGCTATAGGCCCATAGCACTTACATCTCTTGTCTGTAAACTGATAGGGAAAACAATTTGAAATAGACCTGTATATTATTGTGAAAAGAAGAAAATTATTCCTGTGACTCAAGCAGGATTTGGAAAAGGTAGATCATCTATTGATCATCTAGTAAAGCTAACAACTCAGGTAAAGTATAAGTTTGCGAGGCGGAAATGTGAATCAGCAACATTTTTTGACATACATAGGTATGGCTTTCACATTTATTGTTTAAACTCAAGAATATTGGTTTAAGGCAGATGTATATTTTCATTAAAAGGTTTTTAGAAACAGACAAAATTCAGGCTAAACTAGGAACTACACATTCATCTATAAGACTATAAATGTGCATTCCACAAGGTTCAATTATTGCTCCTACGTTATTTAATATTTTGATGCAAGACTTGCTAGACAATCTTTAAAACTGATTAGAATTAGCTCAATACGCAGATGGTATATTATGTGTGTGGATGAAAGTTATGATGAAAAAAAACACCCCTGCTAGGTCTCTAGATAGTGCTAAGAAACTTGTATCAAAATGATTTAAATGCTATAGCTAATTATATGACTGGAAATGGATTACAACTATCAAGTTATAAAATTCATATAATGCTCTTTGATAATGTAGCAAATATAATTGAAATGCCTAGTTTTAAATAAATGGTGGAATTTTACACTATAAAGAAGTAGTTAAATTCATTGGAGTTTTTCTATCATCAAAATGAACATGGCATAAACATAGTACTGAATATACTTTAGTAAAGCAAGAATAAACTTAACTATTTTGAAAATTTTAAGTAAACAGCCATGCGATCAAGATATCTTTACCTTGTCACATCTTTCAATATCTGTAATTCGTTTGAAATTAACCTTTACCAAGGAAGCATTTTTAGTGCCCCCAAATATCTTTTGAAAAAACCTCCAAAGCATAGACTGCATGGCATATAAACGTACTCTAGGCTTACCTATCCATGCTTTATGTTTTAAAACATACAGTGCATTAGGCGCTTCACCATTGTAAGATTATAGGAGGTTTGCTTGTGGTAAATTTGTGTTACATGTCTGACTGTTCAACACGATTTGGAATCAGTAGGTAATCTTAAGTCTGATAACGATTTTCCAAAGAGAGAGCATACACATCAACCTTTTTTTTTACAAAGTGTGGGTTGCATCCAACAGGAAATGTAGCACAATGGGATGCATTGCCCCCATTCTATTCTAGGAACTCAAGAGAACAAAATTTGACATCAACTATATTGATCTAGTGAAAAAGAACAATATCAATTTAGTGTGTCATCATGTCATCGAATAGAAAAGGTACACAAATCTCAAAAGTAAGCTACAAAAAAGTGACCGATAATTTTCAAACATCAGCAAAAAAAATTTTCTAAACAATATTCTAATTTCTCTGATTAACAATGTTTATAACTTGACAGATCCTGAAGATGCTTTGACCTTCTGGCTTGAAACTTTTGGGTCTTTATAAGATAAACATGTTCCATTTAAAATTCACTGGGTAAAAAATAACGTACTGTCAGAATGAAGAACAAATAAAATTAAGTCTGAAGCACCTCATCAAGAGAACATTAAAAGCAAAAAAGTTTGATAAACACAAAGCACAAAGGAACAAGGTTAATTCATTAAAGCGAGCTAGTAATCAAAAGCATTTTCAAAATCTTACCTAGTCCAAACAAAATTCAAAACCCACACGGAAAGCAATCAATCATCTAACCAACAAATAATCATCACCTTTCACTATTCAGAATATTTCTCCAGATTACCTAAACACCCATTTTACCACCATGACAGATTCACTGATAAAGCATAATAATGGCAAACAAAATTCCCAACTTACAACTTGCTGTGAATTGGCAATTGAAACATATCACAGCAAAATTTAGACTTGATATATTTGATCTGAATGTACACCGTTTAAGTTACAGAAACCACAATGATTATGATTTGATATGTCCATTATGCAATGTGTCAAAGGATGATGAAGTCCACTTTGTTCTTTGTTGCCAACAATTACATGACCTAAGAGTAAAAATTATTAAACCAGGAAACCTTGCTTGTTTAAAGGGATGTCTTGTACAAATACTGAAGTTGTACATAGAACTTTTCTTTATTTTTGTACAAGTCTTTCAAGCCTTGAGAAAATAGTCTTTTTATGAAGTAGTCTACAATTTAGTGATAAACTAACTGTTCACTTTGTGATGTCATTATATATATATATATATATATATATATATATATATATATATATATATATATATATATATATATATATATATATAGTATATAGAAAGTATAATTATCTATCTAATAGAATATACAACGTAATTTGTGAAGCTGTGTGTAGATCAGTATGAGGCAGTCGTGTCTGTTGTTTGCTGTTTCGTTGTGCTGCTCTGTGTTCTGTGTGTTTCGTGTTTCGTGCTTGTTTCGTTCTTGTGTGTGTGTAGAGTATATTTCAATATCTCATCCCCGTAAACCAATAAAATACCAATCTAAATCCTCCTCTTTGGAACTTAATCATAATACAACAGTCTCACACTCTCTCTCCTCTACTCCTCTCCCATCTCTCCCTCCTACTCCTCTCCTCTCTCCTCGCCTCCTCATCTCACCATCTCTCTCTTTCTCTTGCTCATACACACATGCACCATGCGAGTATTACACTACACAATGCACAATGCACAATTACACAATACACAATGCACTACACAACATACAACACTTACATACACACATTACACACACTCAAACAAACACACATAAATATATAAACACACACATACACACACGCAAGCACCCACGCACTCACACACGCACGCACGCACGACACACACATCTTTCTTTGCTCAACAACTCTTCATAAGATAGTTTAAATTTGCTTCATCTTGTACAATAATATTTGGTAAAAGAAGAATAGTCTTCAGAGCATTTAAGATCTGGTAAAAATTAAAAAAAAAAAAAAAAAAAAGAAAAAAGGAGAATAACAAAGAGATCTCAAGTGGTTCTGTAATCAGAAACTTGTTTGCCAAGCAACTGCCATCCTTCAGATAAAGAGAAGTATGAAAATTATAGATCATTCAAAACTATCTTTGGAAAAGAAAAATACATCGACTTTATAGATACCTATTGTTAACGAGCGACTATTACACAAGCTAGATTAAATGTTTTACCACTTAAGAACAATGTACGTAGATACAGTAAAATCTGTCCATTCTGTAAAGCAAAATTTGAAAATGAAGCCCATTTTTTTGTTCCAATGTTTAAAGCACTGATCTAAGTGTTAAGATTTTAGCCGAATGTATCAATACACCACTGTCAGTTTTAATTATAGCATGAAATACGGAACACAGTCTTTATCTATCCAGATATATTTTGTATTCTATGAATAGAAGGAAGACATTGTATCAAAATTGAAAATATCATTTAATGATTGGTGTGCTAAAGCTTTGTATATAGTAGGCCTCCGTCAGTCGGTGTCGACTATTGAATTCGCGCCAAAAGACAGGTCATTTGTTCAGCGACAACGCCGGCTGTGGCTGGTCAGTCCGATGCGGGAGTGGCAGTCTCTGTTGCATCTGATGCAGATGTGGCTTGTTGAGGTGGCTGGAGCATATGCCTTCCGCTTGGCTTGGCTCTCTTTTCGTTTGCTGAGGTGTGGATCTTTTCTTCACCACACTTCAGCTGTTTGTGGAGAATTCTGCGCCATTTGCTGCGGTCAGCCGTTACCTCCTCCCAGTTCTCTAGGTTGATGTCCAGGGCTTTCATGTCACGCTTGCAGACGTCTTTGTAGCGCAGTTGGGGGCGGCCAAGGCTTCTCTTGCCGGAGGCAAGTTCACCATAGAGGAGATCTTTAGGAATGCGTCCATCCTCCATCCTTCGCACGTGACCGAGCCATCTGAGTCTGTGTTGTCTGAGGAGTGTGTACATGGTGGGAAGACCTGCAACCTCGAGGACCTGAGCGTTGGTAACTTTGTCACTCCAGTGGATGCTGAGGATGCGACGGAGAGAGCGCAGGTGGAAGCTGTTCAGTTTGCGCTCCTGTTTGGAGTATGTTGTCCATGTTTCACTGCCATATAGGAGAGTGCTGACGATGCAGGCGTTGTACACTGCCATCTTGGTGGAAATTGTCAGCTTTGGGTTCTCCCAGACACGGGTAGTCAGGCGTCCTAAGGTCCTAGCAGCCTTGCCGATGCGCTTGTTGATCTCGGCATCAAGGGATAGGTTGTCACTAATGGTGGATCCCAGGTATGTGAACTGGTGTACGACATCAAGCTGGTAGTCATCGATGTAGATGTAGATGTAGATGGCTCAGCACATTGGTCTTTTTCAGGCTGATTGTCAGGCCGAAGTCTTTGCAGGCCTGGGAAAACCTATCCATGAGGCATTGGAGTTCTTGCTCAGTGTGAGAAGTGACAGCAGCAGCAGCAGCAAATAGCATGTCCCTAATTGTTTTCTTGCCGGATTGGTCGAGGCCCGGATCAACAACGACCGCGCTACCCACTGCAAGTCTCCAGGGTGGGAGTGACAAGTGTGCTACTGGGGCAGAACAAACCCTAAAGCTTCCAGATAAAGGGACAACCATTGGTACATAGAATGTAAGAACTCTGTACCAAACAGGAAGAGTACAGGAACTTACACATGAATTACAGAGGTATAAATGGGACATAGTAGGGCTTGCGGAAGTCAGATGGACTGGCTTTGGAGAAACAACCACGCAAGATGGCCACAAAATATGGTACAGCGGAGAAGAAAAACTACATCAACATGGAGTAGGCTTTATTGTCAGGAAAGAGATTGTGTCAAGCATCATCAGCTGCACACCAGTATCCAGCAGACTCATCTCAATCAGAGTTTCTGCAAAACCCCAGAATCTCACCATCATCCAAGTGTATGCTCCAACATCTGACTACGATGACGATCAGATAGAAGAATTCTATGAAGAACTTGAAAACGTCATCTCCAAAACGCCCAAAAAGACATCCTTATTGTGGAAGGCGACTGGAATGCTAAGGTGGGACCTGATGCCTATGACACCTGGGCAGGAACCACAGGACGATTTGGACTGGGAGAAACAAATGACAGAGGACAGCGGCTGCTGGAATTCGCAAAGAAGCACAAACTGACTTTGGCTAACACACTCCACCCTCACAAGCCATCCAGAACATCAACCTGGCACTCACCAAATGGTCTGATTCATAATCAAATTGATTACATTCTGTCACCCCAAAGATTCAAATCCAGCATAAACAAGGCAAACACAAGAACATTCCCAGGAGCTGACATTGGCAGTGACCACGATCTTGTACTTACCACCATCAGGCTGAAACTGAAAGCAAAACAACAGCCAAAAAGCCCACGCATAAGATTCGACCTGGAAAAACTCAAAGACCCAACAGTGGTTGAGATCTTCCAAGCCAACATTGGAGGAAAGTTCGCCGCACTCACAGCCATCGACAATGATGTGGACACATTGGCCAACAACATCAAAGAAGTGCTAACGACAGCAGCAGAAGAAACATTAGGAAGAAGCAGAACAAAGAAACAACCTTGGGTGACAAATGAGGTTCTTGACCTCTGCGACAAAAGAAGAGAACTTAAAAAACAAAAGTTCACAAGTCAAGAAGCTTACAAGAAGTACATGGATAGCCACAGAGAAGTGAGGAAAAAGATGAGAGAAGCCAAAGAAGCGTGGATAGAAGAACAATGCAACAACATCGAAGCTGGAATGACCAAGGGAAACAGCAAAACAGCTTACGACACTTTGAAAGCACTAACTAAAACCACACAGCCTAAAGCCTCTGTTATTGAAGACAAAGAAGGAAATCTTTTAACGGAAAACAATGCCATCCTCCAACGCTGGACAGAATACTGTGAGGAATTGTACAACTACCCACTACGCCCAGATACCAACATAGTTTCTGACAAACCCCCTGAACACCAAGACAAAGACCCACCAATACTAAGGTGTGAAGTAGATGCAGCTATTAGACAATTGAAGAAGGGGAAGTCCCCTGGAATCGATAACATCCCAGCTGAACTCATAAAAAATGGAGGGAATGAAACAGCAAGGCGATTCACAGAACTTTGTCAGAAGATCCACGACACCAAAGAATGGCCAAAAGAATGGACACAGTCTCTTGTAATACCCCTGCCAAAGAAAGGAAACCTCAAACAATGCCAGAACTACAGAACCATCAGTCTCATAAGTCATCCTAGCAAGATCATGCTGCAGGCAGTCCTCAACAGACTGAAAAACCAAGCGGAAAAACTCCTGGCAGAAGAACAAGCGGGCTTTAGACCAAAACGCAGCACAATGGAACAAATTTTCAATCTGAGAATTCTGATAGAGAAGCATCTCCAACACCAAAAAGACTTGTACCACAATTTCATAGACTTCAAAAAGGCCTTTGACAGGGTATGGCATGACGGCCTCTGGCAAGTACTCAGGCACTTCAACATTGACAGCTGTCTAATTGAAGTCATCAAAGCTCTGTACGAGAACGAAGAAAGTGCAG
>CM060322.1:58605448-58615448 GCA_030674155.1 Stramonita haemastoma
TCGAAATTTGATAATTTGTGTATACTCAATTATTTGTCCTTGTAATTTAAATATTGGAGAACTGTTTGGAACACTTCCAGAATCAAATAGCATCATCTTTGTTTCTTTCTGTCGAAAGAGACAAACCATTTTCCATCATGAAGTTTCAAAGTCTGTCCAGCTCAGTTTGATATAATCTTCTGAGATAGTTTTGAGCTCTTTGCAGAGTTGATTTTTTCAATGTGGTGTATATCCACATGCAGATGTCATCGTCATATTGAACCAAAACCACATTACTTGACAGAGCGTTAGGAGGGTCATGTGTAAGTATATTGAATAATATAGGAGCTATGATTGATCCCTGAGGTATACCCATTTCAGTATTGTGGGAAGAAGAATAACTTGAATCTATTCTTGTTTGAATTGTTCTCTCTGCTAAAAAAAAAATATTTGACATAATTGTACATATCACCAGACAAACCAATTGGTTTAACTTAAATAACAGACGCTTGTGCCAGACTTGATCAGAAGCCTTCTGTATATCGAAAAAAAAGTTGCTAAAACTCTTTTTCTACGTACAAATTGGCGCTATATTTGTGTGGACAGTTTAACTAGATCTTCAGTTGTTGATCTAACTTTTTGAATCCTACTTCATTAACAGGTATTGTTTTGTTCTTTTCACAATAATGAGTTAAAGGATTCAGTACTATTTTATCCAGTAGTTTACTAGTGTGAGATGTTAATGCGATTGATCTGTGATTAATTTTGTTGAGTTTTGACTTTCTAGTCTTTAAGACTGGTACAACTTTAGAATTTTTCCGCAACTGTGGTAAAATTCCAGTTTCCCAGCACGTGTGAAAAATGCAGTGCAAAAAGTTCACACAATTGTCTGAAAATTTTTTCAACATTTCATTGGAAATGACATCAGAGCCAACAGAACATTTTTTTTAATTACTAAGAGAAGCTATTGCAGATTTTAATTCTTCCCAAGTAATGAAAGAATTAAACCACAGATCCTTTTGAGGGAGAGGATCTCAATACAAGGGATTGTTAGAGTCCTGTTCTCTGTAACACTTCCAAAAGGAAGACAGGCCTTCCAGCCTGCTATTTTTTATAAAAAGGTTGGAAAAAGTTTCTGCTTTTTCCATGTCTGATGGAAATTTATTGTTATCAATTATAATTGGGCAAGTTTAAAGGGCTGTCCCATTTTTCATCTGTTTCAGTTTGATCCAAACTGTTTGTGAGTCCTTAAAATGAGAAATTTCTTTCATACAAAAGGGTGTCCAGAAGGACTTCTTAGCAGCCTCTATGGTTCTGTTGCACTGTACATTTGCTTTTTCATTTCTGTGTGTGTGTGTGTGTGTGTGTGTGTGTGTGTGTGTGTGTGTGTGTGTGTGTGTGTGTGTGTGTGTGTGTGGTGTGTGTGTGTGTGTGTGTGTGTGTGTGTGTGTGTGTGTGGTGTGTGTGTGTGTGTGTATGCACGCGCGTGTGAGTATGAGTGTGTGTGTATGTGAGTGTGTATGTATGTGGTGTAGTAGTAGTTTTCACGTTTATGTCCTTCCACATAAAGTGACACCAGAGGGGGATGGGGGAGGGGATATTTATTTTTAAAAAAAGATGATGATAAAAAATAGAATAAAGTAAGACGAATAAATAAAATACATAATGAAATTAATAAATCTAAATGAAAACAATATAAAACAAACAAACAAACCAACTATGATAGATATGTAATGATAATAATTACAGTTGAAATATTGAAAAAAAGAAGACGGAAAGGGAGAGACAGTGGCAGAGAATGGTTGGGGTGTGGGATGACTAAAGATGAATAAAGATTAAGAAGTATATGCCCAAAAATAAATGGAATGTCAGCATGTGTGTGTGTGTGTGTGTGTGTGTGTGTGTGTGTGTGTGTGTGTGTGTGTGTGTGTGTGTGTGTGTGTGTGTGTGTGTGTGTGTGTGTGTGTGTACTTTCTTCAGTTTAACGTCTGTTCACTCGAAGTGATATTAGACACAAAAAAAGAAAGATGAAAATGTGTCACATTCAAAGAATGTGTGCGCGCTCACATATGAGTGTATGTATGTATGTATGTATGTATGTGTGTGTGTGTGATGTGTGTGTGTGTGTGTGTGTGTGTGTGTGTGTGTGTGTGTGTGTGTGTGTGTGTGTGTGTGTGTGTGTGTGTGTGTGTGTGTGTGTGTGTGTGTGTGTGTGTGTGTGTGAGCATAAGTGCGTACGAGTGAACGTGTTTACAAGAATATATATCTAAAGGTATGCATTTGTGAGCCAAGGTAAAAAGGGTGTGTGTGTGTGTGTGTGTGTGTGTTGTGTGTGTATGTGTGTGTGTGTGTGTGTGTGTGTGTGTGTGTTGTTGCGCGCGCGCGCGCGCGTGTGAGCTTGCGTGTGTGTGTGTGTATGTGTGCGTGTGTGTGTGCGCGCGTGTGCGCTTGTGAGCGTATGTGTATATGAGTATATGCGCTTTATAAGTTTATCTATGAGTGTGCGTGTGTGTGTGTGTGTGTGTGTGTGTGTGTGTGTGTGTGTGTGTGTGTGTGTGTGTGTGTGTGTTTGTGTGTATGTGTGTGTATGTGTGTGTGTACGTGTGCATAAGATAAAGGAAAAAACAAACATGTAAAGAAATCAGCATAAAAGGGGGGAGGAGGGGGGGGGGGGCATTGGACAGTTTAAACGAGGTTAAAGCATGAACAATTACAAAAATTTGCCAACAGGGCTTTTAACTAAACAGTTAACTATCTCCAACATAATTTCATTATTGTCCAATATTTGATCAAATGACATTTTTGAAATCTTACATACAAGTGTGCTGGAAAAATATGGTCGAAGCACTTCACAATGAAGAATGACATGTTTAGGGGATAAATCAGAACCACATATACATATTATTTGTTTACAGAATTTAGTTCGGAATGCATCCAAACGAAATCTAAATATCAGGCTTTCCAGTAGTCTGTTATGATAATGACACACTCTGCCACATCTTAATGAATGTCTCCGTGAACAATTCTTTCGTACGTTGTTGAAACTGTTCCAAGAAGCTTTTTCCAACAAATGTATGCCCTCCTGAAGACTGAGTGGAAGGTTTAAATGTGTTGAAGCTTCAGAATCCGTGTCCATCGCAGCAGCTTTGGCGAACTTGTCTGCTTGTTCGTTACCCTGGATTCCACAGTGTGACGGAATCCAGCAAAAGGCAAGGGTAGTACCTCGTAAGGAAAGAAAATGTATAAGATGACAAATTTCAATGATTAGTTCCCCTCTCACTCTAGTGCTAAACAGTTTTAGTGCTTGCAAAACAGATTCAGAATCAATACAGAACAACACCTTGGACATATTGATAGGCAGATCTAATAAAAAATTTAAGGCCATTAGTGCAGCCATAAGTTCTGCAGTAAAGATAGAAAAATCTTTGCCTATATGATAAGATTTACTAATTTTCAATGCAGGAACTACAAAAGCAGATCCAGCCTGCCCACTGTCTACTACCGAACCGTCGGTAAAGACTTTAATATAACTACTATAAGTTTCATCAATATGAGCTCTTGCCATGACAGCCACAGCAGGACCTTCGTCTTTTTTTATATTAGAATAATCAATATCAATAGTGTGTTGTGTGTGTGTGTGTGTGTGTGTGTGTGTGTGTGTGTGTGTGTGTGTGTGTGTGTGTGTTGTGTGTGTGTGTGTGTGTGTGTGTGTGTGTGTGTGTTGGTGCAAGTGTGCAGTTGTGGCTTAACATTTCCTAATTATTTTAAGCGGAACTGTATGCTTAGCACTAAATTAACATGAGAGAATAAAATTCATAACAGAACAACATTAATATAACTACAACAAATGCCCTACAGGACTAAACAATAAACCCTTAGCAGTAGGAAACATTAACTTGATATTCTGCAAAACTTGTTCGAGGGAAGTTTCATAAAAACTGGGTAAGCAAGGTTTTAAAGTCTTGTGTTCAAGTACAATATGGGTATTTGAAATATGATTGTTTCCACAGAGGCATTTAACATCCTTGCTAAATTTTGTGATACAAGCATTTCATCGGATTCTATAAAATAATGCCTCAAGCTGTCTTTCTTTGATCACATTTCTATAAGTCTTTGACAGATGTATGCTTTCACAACACTTTTTTCTGGTTGGAACCCAATTTACAAACTGTTCTTTGCAGTATTATTTCAGTGAATTTATGTGAGGATGCTTGTTCTAACAAGTGGTATCCTTCTTGGGTAGACAAAGAAATACGTAGCCCAATGTTTTCACTTTTATTGCTCGCACCTCTTTTTGCAGCCCATTCAACCCATTGATTTGAGAACAATCCTCTGTGTAAAGGTACCAAAAGAAAGGTGATAATTATACTTCTTAAACTTAAAAGGTGTGTACTTTGTTTTATATCTAATATAAAATTCGAATGATTCTTGTAATCTGCAGATTTATGGTATATAAAAGTGATTTAGAATCAAGCAAAAAGTCATCATCATCACTCAGTCCCATGTCCCAAAGGACGTAGGGGGGACATGAGAGAAGACGCAATGGATATCTTTTTCCATGCTTCACGATCTTGTGTGGCTAGTAGGAGGCGTTGCAGGGGTTGGGCAGTCCAGTCTTTGATGTTGTCAACCCATGATTTCTTTTGGCGGCCTCTTCTTCTATTGCCCTCGACTGTTCCTTGCAAGATGGTTTTTGCTAAGGTGTTGTGTCTTGTGGTGTGACCAAACCACATCAGCTTTCTCCTCTTTATGGTGGAGAGCAAAGGCTCTTGGGGGCCCACACGCTTTTTGATTTCTTCTTTCACATAGTTATTGGTCTTGTGTTCTTTGTATGATATTTTGAGGAGTCTTCTGTGGCACTTGTTCTCGAATGCTTGGATTCTTCTCTCTAACTCTGCTGTCAGAGTCCATGATTCACAGCCATATAGGAGGATAGATATCACGAGGGATTTGTAGAGGTGGTATTTGGTGCAGAAGCTGATGTTGTTGCTTCTGATGATCCTCTGGAGTCTGACTAGAGCAGATGTTGCTGTTGCAATGCGAGCTTTCACTTCATTGTTTGATGTGCCATCTTTTGTTAGGATGGAGCCTAAGTATTTGAATTGGCTCACCTCTTCCAATATTTCTCCATTCATCTTTATTTCCGTGCTGTCATTACTCGCGCTGTTGACCATGATCTTCGATTTCTCTGTACTGACCTCCATGCCATATGCGCTCGCTCAATCTGTTAGACTGTCTGTGAGGATTTGCAGTTCTTGTTTGCTGCTGCCCATGAGGTCAATGTCATCTGCAAATCTGAGGTTGCAAAGGGGTCTTCCACCAATGAAGATGGAAGTGTGGTGGTTTTGCAGTGTCTCTGTCATGGTGTTTTTCGAGGAAGAGGTTGAAGAGTACAGGTGAGAGAAGGCAGCCCTGGCGGACTCCAACCGTGGTCTTGAAGAACTCGCCCACGTGATTGTTCATGAAAACTGCACTTCTTGCATTCTCGTACAGAGCCTTGATGACTTCAATTAGGCAGTTGTCAATGTTGAAGTGCCTGAGTACTTGCCAGAGGCCGCCATGCCATACCCTGTCAAAGGCCTTTTTGAAGTCTATGAAATTGTGGTACAAGTCTTTTTGGTGTTGGAGATGCTTCTCTATCAGAATTCTCAGGTTGAAAATTTGTTCCATTGTGCTGCGTTTTGGTCTAAAGCCCGCTTGTTCTTCTGCCAGGAGTTTTTCTGCTTGGTTTTTCAGTCTGTTGAGGACTGCCTGCAGCATGATCTTGCTAGGATGGCTTATGAGACTGATGGTTCTGTAGTTCTGACATTGCTTGAGGTTTCCTTTCTTTGGCAGGGGTATTACAAGAGACTGTGTCCATTCTTTTGGCCATTCTTTGGTGTCGTGGATCTTCTGACAAAGATCTGTGAATCGCCTTGCTGTTTCATTCCCTTCATTTTTTATGAGTTCAGCTGGGATGTGATCGATTCCAGGGGACTTCCCCTTCTTCAATTGTTGAATAGCTGTGTCTACTTCACACCTTAGTATTGGTGGGTCTTTATCTTGGTGTTCAGGGGGTTTGTTGGAAACTATGTTGGTATCTGGGCGTAGTGGGTAGTTATATAATCCCTCACAGTATTCTGTCCAGCGTTGGAGGATGGCATTGTTTTCCGTTAAAAGATTTTTTCTTTGTCTTCAATAACAGAGGCTTTAGGCTGTGTGGTTTTAGTTAGTGCTTTCAGAGTGTTGTAAGCTGTTTTGCTGTTTCCCTTCCCTTAATACAAGAACATTTCCAGGAGCTGACATTGGCAGTGACCACGACCTTGTACTTACCACCATCAGGCTGAAACTGAAAGCAAAACAACAGCCAAAAAGCCCACGCATAAGATTCGACCTGGAAAAACTCAAAGACCCAACAGTGGTTGAGATCTTCCAAGCCAACATTGGAGGAAAGTTCGCCGCACTCACAGCCATTGACAATGATGTGAACACACTAGCCAACAACATCAAAGAAGTGCTAACGACAGCAGCAGAAGAAACATTAGGCAGAAGCAGAACAAAGAAACAACCCTGGGTGACAAATGAGGTTCTCCATACCTGGCGAGAGTCGGTAGTTGTGATTAACAGTTTTTGAAAGTAATCACGTTTTGATCTCCGTTTTAGTGAAGTTACTTTGTTTCTTTGCATTTTAAATTCTTCTTTTGTACCATGGGTTTTCAAATAGTCTCTTAAGCACATTTCTAACTCTAGGTCTTTTGTTATCCAAGGAGGTTTTATTTGTTCTTTAACTCTTTTCTTGATGAAGGGGGCATACCTATCATACACTGAAATAAATGTGGTAATCCAGAATTCTGCAGCTTCGTTGGGGTCTCTGATTTGATATATGTCTTGGAATGGTGAATTTATCAAGTCTGAAAGAAAGTCTTGTTCGTTGAAGTTATTAAATTTTCTGTAAAAGATGGTTTTATGTCCTACTTTGGGAATTTTGACACGATGTTTAAACCAAGTAAAACACACAGCATTGTGATCACTGCATCCACAGGAGGGGGCACATACTTCTGTAATGTTTTGTTTTGTAGTAGTGTAGATATGATCTATCAAAGTTCTAGAGTTATCTGTTATCCAAGTTGGTTTGTCTATTAGTTGTGCCAGGCCATGCATAGTAATGTTGTGACTACATTTAGGCTTGGGTTTTAATAAGTCGATGTTAAAATCCCCAAGAATAATTGTTTCATAGTTTAAAAATGTCACTTCATCCATAAGAGAGTTGAATTTTTCAAACCATTCTGTGGTTTCTGAAGGATTTCTGTATATGAATCCTATTAATATTGGATTATTGTGTTTTAATTTTATTTCAACCCAAATTGATTCAATGTCATAAACATCAAAGTTGTATAATCTTTTGCAACTCAGTGAAGAAGCGAAATATGTTAATAACCCAGTGGACTTGGGCTTGTGTGGATCCTGTTGAAAAATCTGATATCCTGGAATATTCATGCATGTGTCAGTTATGTGTGGTGAGAGTCGAGATTCAGCAAGGCAAAACAAATGAAATTGATTCTCATCATTGTGCAGTATGGTTGAAATATCATCTTTTTTGTTTGTTGCATTGTTGATATTCAGGTAGCCTACACGGAGGCCTTGCTTTGTGGGCCACTTGTCTAAAGTTAGAAACATGTTAAAATTGATTATATATATATATATATATATATATATATATATATATATATATATATATATATATATATATATATGTATATATATATGTAAGATCTATCAAAATAAGAGACTTGATTATCACATTTTTAGACAAAATAAGCTATAGTTCAATTTCGAAAACTAAAATATAAACACAAATTAAAATCTGTAAGAAATGAATGTGTTATAATAAACAACTTTTTTAATCCAGTCCTGTTTTTACGTAAAGCATATACTACAGTCATAAAAATAATAAAACATATAAATTGAGAAAAATATTCTAAGAAAAACTAAAATACAACAATTTTTGCTAAATCAGTATAACCAATCACACACTAAATATCAATATGATACTAAACACAAAGAGATACAGTGACGAATAATAATAGATGAAAAAGCAAACGAAAATATAGTATGGCAGAGTTGGTTCAAAAACTCCAATCCACACTAGCCCAGGGCAACAACTGCCCTGTTGCAAGAGTCTCTGGATCCGATATACCTGCTAAATGTAGAAGGCAATTTATCCACTCAAATGAGATACAAACTGCAGCATGACATTGATCAACATTTGATGTTGGGGGGGAAAAAAAAAGGGGGGGGGGGCTGGGTGCTGGGTGAGAGTATGGGGGGAGAGAGAGAGAGAGAGAGAGAGAGAGAGAGAGAGAGAGAGAGAGAGAGAGAGAGAGAGAGAGAGAGATTTCCATTCACGAAAAATTGAAGCAATCATTTATCATCAATGGGAACACTGCATTTAACATTTGGACACCTGCACAAACACATTTGTAATTATATAGAACATTATACATGGGCTGTATGTTTGATGCAGGCTTGTAGGCATAATTATCATACACTTACACACGCAGTGCATACGCACAAGCAAGCACGCATGCTTACATACCACGCAAGCACGCACAAGCTCACCGGCATATCCACAGACACACAAACACACACACCACATACGCAGGCACGCACACACACACACACGCACGCACTCACGCGCGCACGCACGCACACACATATACACGCACTCACACATGCTTACATACACACAAACACACACGTGGTGAAACATGCATACACATGTTCACTTACACATACACTCAAACACCGCATACACACACTCCCCCCTCCCCTTCCCTCCACACATACTCACTGGTACACACACACACACACACACACACACACACTTACACACAAAACACACACATACACACCACACTATTGGGTCAAACAATGGAGTAGATCGGAAAGTATTTTCACAAGTGGCTGTGTAGCTGCCATGGAGTGTTGTCTCCCTAACACACTTGTGACATCTGAACAATGGGGGTTCCTTGGCTAGGGGATGGGAAAGTCTTTGTCCAGTAATAGACCTAGTGTGGTAGGCCTATTGTCGCTAGTCGCACTGTGGGGTGGGGCTGAAGTCATCGTTTTGTTGAAGGCAGCCGATGGTGAATGTACACCTTTGGCTGCTTCAGCATAGCTTTTCATGTCATTGGTCGTTATGTTGGGTCGGTAGTTTGTCACAGGCCTCACGGCTGGCGGCTGTCTATGGTTTCCGGAAAGGATATTGAGGGCAAGAGTTTTGTTACCCTGAGGACTGGGATGGATGGGATCATCATATAGCGCCTTTTTAGGCGCTCCAGTCCTGGTGAGGGAAGGAGGGGGTGTTGTCGATAAGTACAACCCTCTCTTGACGGCAGGTTTCCCCAAGAGAAGCCGTCACCGTGAAGCCTTGTCTCTCAGTGGATGTGGTCCGAAGGGGGGGGGGGGGGGGGGGGAGAATGGAGGAGGCCTGTAAGCAGCATGGGGGAAGATTTCTTTTAGCAGGTGGATCAGTTTTGTCCAATCTGCTTTTGTGACTGATCCTGCTTTACAGTCATTGATCCCCACGTGGAAGGTGACGTGCTGTATGTGTGGAGAGGGGCAGCGTGTTGACAGCCACTGACACAGGTGTTGTACTGTCAGGCCTGGTACCGACAGGTTGCAGACTTGCCGCCCCCCCACTGACATCTTTTTCTCGTCCACCCCTTTCAGCACTGAGTCACCTAACAACAGGGTGTTACACTCTACGGGGACTGTTTTTTGTTGGAGGGTTTTCAGGGGGCTGGAATGGGGGGTGTTTTCTTGGTGCTTTTGGGAATGGGAATTGGAGTGTGGGCTTTGATGGGTGCGGGAGTGTGTGTGTGTCTGCTGTGATGTGTTTGTAAGTAGAGGCTGTTTGCTTGTGTTTTTGCGTGAAGTTGCTGAAGTGTTGTTGCTTGTCTGCTTTTGTGTGAGTGTGGGGTATGAAGAATTGTCAGTCGTGGTTTTGTCTGTGAGGAGAGCATATCTGTTGGATGTGTTT
>CM060322.1:58620448-58642948 GCA_030674155.1 Stramonita haemastoma
CCAAGAGATGACTTGAGTGCTTTACTGTCTAAGCTTTGCAACTTATTCAGTAAGTGTTGGGGTGCGATGAAAAACATATCTTGTCCATATGTTAATCTTGAGCGCATTAAAGAGGTAGCTTAAGATATCAGTGATTTTGTGTCTTGTCCCCATTGCTGTTTACATACAATTTTTAGAAAATTTAAACTTTTCTTGCTTTATTCAGTATATAGCTAATATGATTATACCAAGAAGTTTAATTGTTATTATAACACCCAGAAACTTAACATGTCGGGTGTATTGTATTTTGGTGTCATCTATAGTAAAAGTATGGATTTTCTCAGGGTCAAAAGCTGAATTAAAAAGAATCATGTTTGTTTTTTCAAGTGACAAGCTAAGCCCATTTTCTGTCATAAATGTGCTGATTTTATTTAGTTCGCACTGGGAAAAATTTTTTTTAAAAAGTTTTAAGTTCGGAGTGGAGTTTTTCGTTTTAATGTCACCTTCACCTAAAAGCAAATGTTATCAGCATACTAGACCAAAACTGAATCTTTTGATAAGATTTTTGGTAAATCAGCCACTAGTATATTAAATAAAATTGGAGCAATTACTGATCCTTGGGGTAAGCCCATTTCCAATATTCTCGCATTTGAATATGTACAGCAGATAAGACGTTGGAAGACCAAGGCCATGATTCAAACTACAGGTCCTCGATTGCACAGGTCCTCGATGCCAGGCGCCAGAAGCTCAACCTGCCAAAAGCAAGTGCAACTGATGAGTGGCAGAAACTGGATAGAAAAATTGTCCAAAGACTCGAGACTCTGATAGGGAAAAGCACACTGGAACACAAACTAGCCACATATGGGGACATCATATACGCCACCTGTAAGGATACCTATGGAGTAATACAGCCAAAAGAGAAAACGCCTCCAAAGAAATCAAGACGCCAAGAGGAGATAGACAGGATCAGGGTCAAAAAGAAAAACCTCAAAAAGCAAATGAAAACCGCACTGCTAATTGAGAAACAAGGTTTGCAGAAGCTTTGGAAAGATCTGAAAGCAAGACACAGTGCCCTCAGCAAAGCAGAAGCAGCAAGGAAGAAGAAGAGCAGAAAGAAGAAAACCTACGATCGCTTCTTCAAGGACCCCTTCCAGTTTGCCAGAACACTCTTTGAGCAACCAAAATCGGGAACCCTGAAAGTGGACAAAGATGTTCTTGAGCAGCATCTCAGGAAAACTTACTCTGGCCTGCAGAGCAAAGCACCACTCAACACCAAGGCTTGGTAGCGCCAGCCGACCCTGAGAAACACTTCAACGCCAAGCCACCAACGCTGGAAGAAGTACAAAATGTGGTCAGCAAAGCCAGAGCCAAATCATCACCAGGGCCAAATGGAGTACCATACCAGCTGTACAAGAAATGTCCCAAAGTGCTGCAGTGGCTCCACAAGCTGCTGAGATCAGCATGGAGAAACAAGAAAATCAACAGAGAGTGGATGAAAGCTGATGGGGTGTACATCCCCAAAGAGCAAAACTCAAGTGACATTGGCCAGTTCAGACCAATATCCCTACTGAACGTTGAAGGCAAAATCTTCTTCTCTGTCATGGCAGCAAGGATGACCAAGTGCCTCATGGAAAACAAGTACTTGGATGTGTCAGTCCAGAAAGGAGGCATCCCAGGTGTGTCTGGCTGTGTTGAACATGCCACAATGGTTTGGGATGCAATCCAAAGAGCAAAAACAGGAAAGAAAGACCTAGATGTAGTGTGGCTTGATCTGGCAAATGCATATGGATCTGTACCCCACGAGATGATACAGCAGGCTCTCGAGATGTACCATGTGCCAGATAGCATCCGCAACATGCTCAAGATGTACTTCAACGGCTTCTCAATGCGGTTCTCTACCCAGGATTACACAACAGCATGGATCAACCTGGAAGTGGGTATCGCAATGGGCTGTGCAATTTCTCCAATACTGTTTGTGTTGGCAATGGAAGTCATCTTGAAAGCAGCAACCAGGAACACAAGCCAAACGGACCTTGGTGATGGATCCAAGATGCCCCCTCTCAAGGCCTTCATGGATGATACAACAGTGGTCTCATCCAAAGAAAGTGATACACGGCATGTCTTGGAAAGACTGGACGACATTGTCGCCTCAGCAAGGATGAAATTCAAGGCCAAGAAATCACAGAGTCTGTCACTGAGAAAAGGAAAAGTAGCTGAATCCTGGTCTTCAGTGTCGCCAACCAAGCCATTCCAACAGTCACAGAGGAACCTGTCAAGAGCCTTGGGAGGTGGTATGATGACACCCTGAAGGACACACAAAGAGCCAAAGAAACCAAAAAGATGGCGGAAGAAGGCTTGGAGACCATTGACCAGTGTGGTCTCCCTGGCAAATACAAGGTTTGGTGTCTGCAGTTCATGCTGATCCCAAAACTACTATGGCCTCTAATGATATATGAGATCTGCACCAGCACGGTAGAGGCAATGGAAGCCAAAATCAACAAATTCACGAGGAAATGGCTTGGAGTTCCACCCTGTCTCACCGATATAGCGCTGTACTGTCGGCAAGCAAAATTAAAACTGCCACTGAAATCCATCCTAGAAGAATATAAAGCAGGAAAAATCAGACTTCAAAGCATGTTAGAGGACACAGACGACAAGGTGGTAGAAGAAATCAAGCCCCTGCTGAAGACCGGCAGAAAATGGAAAGTCCAGGAGGTGATAAACTCTGCCAAAGAAAGTCTCAAGATCAGAGAGTAACAGGACACACACAGACCAACAGACAAGGACTAGGGTCAACAAAAACAGAATGGTGGTCAAAAGCAAAAGGAAAAGCCAAACGGGACATGGTCATTCAAGAGATGAGAAAAGAAGAAGACCAAAAGAGACACCAAAAAGCAGTCCAGCAGATCCAACAAGGGCAATGGACAACATGGGAGAGTGCGCTCCAAAAAAGTCTCACCTGTAATGACATTTGGCACATGGCCCCTCTCATGATCAGCTTCATTCTCAGATCCCTGTATGACCTGCTACCATCAAATGCAAACCTGGTGAAGTGGGGAAAAGCAGACATTCCTGCATGCCCCCTCTGCCGTGAAAAACAAACAGTGGAACATGTCCTCAGCTCATGCAAGGTAGCCTTAGCCCAAGGGGGGTACACATGGAGGCACAACCAGGTGCTAAAAGAGATTGTAGAAGCAGTCTGGTTCAGTACCTGCTCCACAATTGGCAACATCAGGACACAAAAAGCTCCCGCAACCTTCTTCACGGCAGGAGAAAAAAACTCATGGCCACGAACATCAGTGCCATTCAGAACCTGCAAGCAGAGTCTGCTGGATGGAGCAGACGACTGGGTGTGCACTGCAGACTCCCAGAATGGAACAATCACCCTGAGATCATCAGCAAGAGTGGTATGAGACCTGACATAGTAGTCAACTCCCAC
Organism: Stramonita haemastoma; assembly: GCA_030674155.1. Lineage (NCBI taxonomy): Eukaryota > Metazoa > Mollusca > Gastropoda > Neogastropoda > Muricidae > Stramonita > Stramonita haemastoma. Next base: position 58,623,867 of record CM060322.1, read on the forward strand.
TCAACCAAGCAGCTGATCATGATAGAGCTGACTGTTCCATATGAGAACAGGATGGAGGCATTCATGCCTACAAGACTGAAAGATATGCAGATCTGGTCAACAGCCTGAAGAAAGAAGGCTATCAGGTCAAAGTCCTTGCTGCAGAAGTCGGAGCCAGGGGGTTTGTTGGAGAATCGGCTTACAACCTCATGAAACAGCTCTCGATTGCAAGGAAGGAAAAAACCAGAGCCCTGAAGGCCATGACAGAAGCAGCCGAGAGATGTTCAAGCTGGATCTGGTCAAGGAGGAACAAAAGTGAACTGCATAAGACCTAGATGACCCAATAATACCATAGGTCGCTAATCCCCCCCCCCCAAAAAAAAAAAAAAAAAAAAAGTGTGCATATCCAGAGATTATGGATTCAAACCGAGTCAGAACTCATCACATACATGAAGGGGCAGCAGAGAGACATCCAGAGTCATGAACTGGATGTGGGCCGGCCTCCCTTGAGTGTAAGGAAGATTAAAGGCCCGAAACACTTGTTTGAAGGGGGCTTCTCCTCTGAGGACTCTCTGCTGCCATGCTCTACGCGAGTTTCTTACCACTGTACCTCCTATTCTTGACTGAATAAATCTATCTGCCAAAAAATGTTTGATGAATTTAAACATGCAACCTGAAATTCCAACTGTGTTTAATTTATGTAGAAGTTGTTATGCCATACTTGGTCATATACTTTTCTTACATCAAAAAACATTGCAAGAATGCCTTTAGTCTGGCAAACTGCTGCTTGACATGGGTGGTGACTTTTACTTAATTCTCAATAGCCAATGGACTTTTTTCTAAATCCAGCTTGATTTATAGGAATGATCTATTTCTCACAAAATGAACAGGCCGTCTTAAAATATAATCTTTTCCATAAGTTTGCATGTATGCGATGTATGTAGCTGTTTTCATCAGTTCTCGGTTTTCCTTGCTTATGAATTGGTACAACTATAGACTGTTTCAAAATAAGTGGAAGCTGACCTCTCTAATTGTGTGTGTGTGTGTGTGTGTGTGTGTGTGTGTGTGTGTGTGTGTGTGTGTGTGTGTGTGTGTGTGTGTGTGTGTGTGGTGCGTGCGTGTGTGTGTGTGTGTGTGATTCTATTTTCCCCTAAAATTCAAGGAGTCCATTTCACACCCAGGCTTTTGGTACATATCAAGTATGACCAGCTTTTCAAGTGACGGTGATGGACTACAGGACAACACTACACACTGGACTAAGGAGTCATCATACAAGGATTACTTTGAATACCAAGTCTCTGAAATCATGTGGAAAATATGTCCTCCATTTATTCTTCTGTTGGGAGGCTTTGGAAACATCGCCACTATATGCGTAATGCGTCGTATCAAGGACCACAACTCTTCTCAACATGCTATATTTATGGCCCTTGCCATGTCTGATCTTATATTGCTTTTCACTGAATTGACACGCACTTGGATTTTTTTTCTTTCCAGATAGATCTTAAACTTCTGCATGTGGCAATTTGTAAGATTCAATCCTTCCTAGTTTACATCAGTAACACTTCGTCTGCCTGGCTGGTGACCTGTGTGACAGTTCAGAGAACAATGGCGGTCCTGTGGCCACACAGAATGCAAGTGATGTGCACTGTGCGAAGAACGTGGATTGTCATAGCAACTCTTGTTCTCTCTGCATGTGCTCTTAATTTTCATATTCTGATTGGATATGGCATGACTGAGCGATATGGATGTTATGCTATGGCAGGCATATATTTTGACTTCTCTACTCTGGTATTTACTTGGATAGATTTGTGCATGTCCTCCCTCTTGCCCAGTGTCTGTATGATTGTCTGTGACATTATATTGTCTGTCAGTCTGTTTAAAGCAATGTCCTCTTCCTCCATAGCTGTACGTGTGGAGTCCAATGTCAACACTGCACACAGCACTGACAGTCGGAAGAAAACCTCATACAGAACAACTGTCATGGTTTTGGCAATATCCTGTGTTTTTCTGGTGTTAACCCTGCCAGTATGCATTTTCTTACTGTGGCGTAATCTAAATTTGGCATATATAGTTGCACTCCCTCAGAGATATGCTATGGTGGAATTGTTGAATGCAGCAACACAACTTCTGTGGCTCACCAACAGTGCCATCAACTTTGTTCTCTACTGTCTGACTGGAACCAAATTCAGAAGGGAGTTTATCCACTGGATCCGCTGTGGTGCTTAGAGTCCCTCTGCTCCGTCTGTCAACTAGATAGCTTCAGAGGCAACAAGAGAAGGAAGACACCAACATCATGGACACACCCCAATGTCCAAATGAAGTCATCATCACTTTACATGTCTAGGCAAATTTTCTTTATGTCAACACACACACACACCACACACACACACACACACACACACACACACACACACACACACACACACACACACACACACACACACACATTCACGGTCACACTCGCACATCATTATGAAATGACTATGGAACAGTGTAGTTCTGGTCAGCTGCTATCTCCACTGTGAACTCTTTAGGTCAGCTACAAAAAGGAAATGGAAACAATGGATCTGAATCACCTGACGTAAATAAATTATTAAGAGTATTCTATTTTCGGTGTTTTGAACACATTTCATATGTCTTGAGTATTTTAAGGCGGTGTGGACCTTAAGTGTAGGTCCTTCATAAGGAAGTCAGAGACAAGGCCATAGCAGGTCTGCCAGCTTCATCCATCCATCCCTACAACACATTCAAACACAGCTGCTTGATTTGCTGTTCGAAACAAAATCTGAATACTTCACCCTTCTTCTGCAGTAACCTCGCTGACTAGTGTAAAATCATCATCCTCTGCTACAAATGTCTCCACTTAACTGTTCCTCCGTATCTCTGTGACTGCCTTCACTGTGACACACTGCCTTGATCTGTGTGACACACTGCCTTGATCTCTGTGACTGCCATCCTTCACTATGACACCTACCTTGATCTCTATAACTGCTTTCACTGTGACACACTGCCTTGATCTCTGTGACACTGTGACACACTGCCTTGATCTCTGTTACTGCCTTCACTGTGACACACTGCCTTGATCTCTGTTACTGCCTTTACTGTGACACACTGCCATGATCTCTGTGACTGCCTCCACTGTGACACAATGCCTTGATCTCTGCGAATGCCTTCCTTCAATGTGACACGCTGCCTTGATCTTTGTGACTGCCTTCGTTCATTGTAACTCACTACCATGATCTCTGTGACTGTCTTCACTGTGACATATTGCCTTGATCTCTATGACTGTGTGTCTTGTCTTGTAGAAAGTCTTAATAAAGGTAGGTGTGAATGGTAGAATGCTAAAGACCCTACCAGCTGTGTACTCATTGGTTTTGTGTGGCATCCTTTCTTCTGCTGGATATTCTGATTTCTTTGAATGCTTTCAGGGCCTCAAAAAGGGTTGTCTTGTTTCACCTACTTTATTTTACCTTTTAAAAATGGTCTTGCTACATACATCATAAACAATGGAAATCACGGAATTCACCTTAGTCAAATTGCCACAGAATCTTTTTTTTTTCTTTCTTTTTTTTTTTGCTGCCTCGTCTTATGTGACGTTCCTGTACTGCTGTTCCCACGCCGCTCATTTCAATCTCCTCGCCACAGCCATACCCAGATTCGTTGTGTCTCACCCCCGGGGTCGGGAGTCCACAGGGAGCTCATCAGTATTAGGCCGCCGCGGGGCCACCAGCCAGAGGGGCCCTGCACTTCTGCTGGGTCACTTTGGTGGTGTTCAGTGGTGCCTGTTCTGAGCTAACATACGCAGGACACACCTACTAAGCCCCCTACTAACGACAGTATTATCTCAGTCGCGGAGCCAGACTGAGTGAGTCACCCACCCAAGGTGGCGACCACCACAACGTCCCTCCAACGACCGCCTCCCCACGAACCCCCAACCCCAAAGGCTTTGACACAAGTTCACCACAGGCACAGAAGCGTATGGGGAAACCAAATCTGAGGTCACCATGAGACCAGAGCAACGGAGGCCACCGAATCAGAGGCAATTTTTATTATTGCATGATGATCAATGATGATGAGGATGATGTAATGATGCTGCTGTGGAGGTGCATCCGCTTTGAGACTACTTGACAGGGTTGTTCTCTACGCTTACTGTCATAATATATCCCGGCGTCAACCAGGCCCGAGAGATACAGACACCTGCAGTGTTGGTCAGGTAATTTGAGCAACACTCTCAAATTCGCATCCGTAAAGTGGATGAAGTTCGACTGTGTGGTCTCAGTCTCCCCACTGAGCCCACAACACACTCACTCTGGGTAGGAGCCGGCCGGAGCCCGAAAAAATCCCTATGACTTATGGGATTCGAACCCGCGACCTTCCAGTCCGGAATCCACGGCGCTAACCACTGCGCCATGGCGGCTGGTTCAAATTGCCACAGAATCGTTCCACCTGATGTTTGCAGATGACCTGTTATTTTTCTCATATGTAGGGTTGCAAAATCAGATTAAAAATTTAAATCACATTTTCTGATAAATCTGGCTGCACACTTCTCAAAATCTGAACACTGACATTTTGGACATCAAAAGTTAGAAGTTGTTAACTCATATAAATACCTTGGTCTTACTTTCACAATGCCATTGAGTTTGAATGTTACCACTGAAAGCTTGACGACAAAAGCTTAAAAATGTGCCTCAGAAATGTGTAGGACACTATGTAAACTAGATTGCTTTCCCCTCAAGATGTTCTTTAAACTTTTTGATGCATGGGCTGCTTCTATACTACTGTATGCAGCTGAGGTGTAGGGTGTCCAGGATTTTGATCAGATTAAAAAATATCCATCTCCTCGCATATCAATGCTTTAAAAATGATAGTTTGTATACACCAAATTATAAAGTGTATGGATAATTTATCAGGCCGTTATCTTCTCCACGTTCTATCAGGTGTCAGAAGTGTTTCCCACTGGTTAGGTCTGTGCTCCTTACCTAGTCAGAGATATACTATCATGGCTTACCAAATTTTAAAATTGTTAGATAAAAAAGGTAATCTCACTTGAGTTACACAATAGTCAGGTCAAAGGCTTCCTCTGTGACTGGTAACCATGTAACCAAGTACTACCTGCCACATGAAGGAGGGGGGGGGGGGGGGCGAATAAACACAACTTAAAAAAGTCTGACCTCTCCAAAACAGAATCTCCATCCCAAAGTGGTTGTAGCCCTGGTTACCAAGGACCATGCCTTCTGTTCCACATCAGGACAGAGGTAGAAAGTATGCTAATGGTGTACAACACAGCCAAATCCGTAATATAAACTACATCACCATTGACACTTGGAATGTACAAATACTAAGAGCCACAGGCAAATTGAAAGAACTGACACATGAGATAGCCAGATACCAATGGCACATCCCTGGGCTTTGTGAAGTAAGGTGGATAAACATGGGAGAAACAACGACCCAGGAAGACCACAAAATATACCTCAGTGGAAAACGGGATAAGCAGGAACAGGGTGTGGGGTTTCTCATTTACAAGAACATCGTGAACAGCGTCATAAGCTGTCAGCCAGTGTCTATCAGATTATTACTATCCGCTTGAGAGCAACCCCCTTCAGCATCACAGTAGTACAAACATATGCCCCTACATAAGACTGCATGGATGAAGCCATAGAAGAATTTTATGACCAACTACAAGAGGTTATAGATCAAACTCTCACAAAAGACATCTTTTTTGTACAAGATGACTGGAATGCCAAGATAGGAGTAAATTCCTACAAAGACTGGGAGGGCATTTGAGGCTCCTGGAGTTTGCCAGTAACAACAATCTCCAGCTAGTGAATACACTTGGCCTACATAAAAAATCCAAAAGTTGGACATAGTATAGCCCAACGGGAGAACACCACAACCAGGTAGATTACATCATAGTAAAGAGACGATTTTAGTCTAGCATAAACATTACATGGGCACGAAGTTTTCCAAGAGCACACATAGGGAGTGAATATGAGCTTGTAATGTTAACATTCTGACTCGTTCTCAAAAATATTTACAAGCAGAACAATGTTTGACCTCAAGAAGCTGAAGGATCCAGAGGTAGCTGACATTTTTTCAGGAAAGGATAAGTGGGAAGTTCGCAGCACTCACTCTGATAGACTCAGATGATACATATATAGATACCTTGATGGATAGTTTTAACACAACAGTGACTGAAACAGCAAGTGAACTGCTTGGCAAATATTGAGCAGTCAAAAAACCTTGGGTCACACCTAACATTCTGAATCTATGTGACAAACGTAGAGAGTTGAAGAAAAAGAAAAATGAAACAGAAGAAAGAGCAGAACAATATAGGGAAGTTAACAAAAGAATCAGGAAGTCCATGACAGAAGCAAAAGAGAAATGGGTTGGTGAACAGTGCCAGGACATTGAAGAGAACATTAAAAAAAAACAATAGCCAGAAAGCGTATCAGCTGGTGAAAGACCTGACTACAGCAAAACAGAGAAAAAGCTCAACAATCCAAGACAAAAATGGAAAGTGCCTCACTGACGACCAGGATATTCTGAACTGATGGACAGAATACTGCTCCGACCTGTACAACTACAGAATCACAGGAGATCCAGAAGTCCTCAATGTCCCTACAAGCACAGATACAGACAGCCACCTTATCCTCTGAGAAGATGTGGAAACAGCAGTCAGATCGCTGAAAAGGGGAAAGTCAGCAGGGGCTGACAACATTCCAGCTGAGTTGGTTCAAGCTGGAGGGGAATTCATGATCAACACCCTACTAAAAATTTGCAGCAAGATCTAGCAGACAGGAAAATGGCCAATACCATGGATATAGTCACTTATCATCACCCTCCCCAAGAAAGGAAATCTACAATAGTGCAAGAATTACTGCACAATCAGCCTCACATGCCACCCAAGCAAGGTCATGTTGAAGATTATACTGAACAGACTGAAGCCACAAGCAGAGACCATCATTGCTGAAGAACAAGCAGGTTTTCAGAGCAGGGCGTAGCACAACTCAACAGATATTCAACCTCAAAATACTCTGTGAGCAGTACCTTCAACACCAACAAGACCTCTGCCACGTATTTATTGATTTTAAGAAAGCATTCAACAGGATGTGGCATGCAGCTTTGTAGGCAACCATAAATTTGTACAGCATCAATGCAAACCTGATCTGAGTCATCAAACAGCAGTACAACAAGGCCACCAGTGCAGCGTACTACAACAGCAACATTGGAGAGTGGTTTTGAACAACAGTTTGAGTACAGCAGGGCTGTCTACTCTCACCCACTCTTTTCAACATATTCCTCGAGAGAATCATGGCTGATGCACTGGAACACCATACAGGATCAGTCAGCATTGGTGGCAGAACGATCACAAATCCCCACTTTGCAGATGACATTGGTGGACTAGCAGGTTCAGAACAAGAGCTTGCCAGCCTTACATAACACCTAAATAAGGCCTCCAAAACCTTTGGCATGGAAATCAGCACACAGAAGACCAAACTGATGACCAATAATGCCATCGGTATCAGCACTGATATCAGGGCCAATGACCAGAAGCTGGAAAAGGGTCAAAGCTTCAAGGACGTGGGAGCCATTGTATCAGATCAGGGGTCAAAGCCAGAAGTAGTATGCATGATTATACAGACAATAACAGCTTGTCAAAACTGAACACCACCTAGAGAGATAAAAAGATCTTACTCAACTCCATGATCAGACTAACGTGCTCCCTTGTCATATCCATATTCCTGTATGCCTGTGAATCATGGACCCTGACCTCCGATGTGGAGAGAAGAGTACAGGCAGTTGAGATGAGATGCTTCTGGATACTCTTGAGTATTTCCTACAAAGACCACATAAGCGATGAAGATGTGCATAACAAAACCCAGCAAACCATTTGGCCCTTCGAAAACCTAATAATTGTAAATAGGCGTAAATTTAAAGGTTATGGGCATGTCACGATATCAACAGGACTTGCAAAAACAATACTGCAAGGCACTGTCCAAGGAGGAAGAAAAAGAGGTAGACCAAGGAAGAGATGGGAGGACAACATCAGCGAATAGACAGGCCTAGAACTGCACGAAACCCTGAGGAAGGCAGAACAGAGAGAGGAATAGAGGGAACTGGTTGTCAAGTCTTGGGGGTGCCCCCACGGTTGTTAGACTAAGGGATAGATAGATAGATAGATAGATAGATAGATAGATAGATAGATAATAGATAATAATAATAATAATAATAATAATAATAATAATAATAATAATAATAATAATAATAATAATAATAATACATGGAACTTATATAGCGCTATATCTTGTAAAAACAAATCAAAGCGCTTGCATTCGACCTATACAACACACAAGCAATCAATAGCAATCTATGGTCCTAGCAAATTCGAACGTACTCACACACGCAAGCGCACACACACGCACACCCCCCCACACACGTGCGCACAAAGGCTATACACTTTGTCAGGTAGATGTCGAAGGTGGGGGGGGACAAGAGATGGAAACAGAAGGAAAAAAGTCTTAGGTTTGAAATAAGTGTGTCTTGAGGTTGGATTTAAAAGTGTCATAAGTAGGCTTTTGCCGGAGGGAGAGAGGGAGGTCGTTCCAGATCAATGGACCAGAAACAGAGAAAGAGGGTAGATAGGTTGAATCTAGGTATTCTTAAGGACAAAGTAAATGCGGCCAAGCGGGAGGGAGCGAGAAGGTGTGTACAAGTGAAGACATTCACAGAGGTAGGAGGGTGCAGTTTTGTGGAGACATTTGTAACAAAGGGTATTGATCTTGTAGATTACTCTCTGTGGTAGGGGCAGCCAGCGGAGAGATTGCAAGAGAGGGGTAATGTGCTCAGATTTTTTCTTTCTGAGGACCAAGACGAGCTGCAGAGTTTTGTATACGTTGGAGGGGGTGGATAGATGATGCTCGCAGACCAGCTAAAAGAGAATTGCAATAGTCCAGACGTGAAAGAATAAGAGAAGTGACAAGTTTGGATGTTACATCAGTGGACAGGTACTTTCGAATTGCACTAATGCGCCGTAATTGATAGTAGCATGACTGACAGGTCTGGGTAATGAATTTTTGCATGGAGAGTGTGTTGTCGACAAGGACCCCTAGATACTTCACAGAAGTGGATAGCGGAACTGACGTACTACCGAATTCTATTGAAGTTGTTGAAATGGAGGAGAGTTTGTGTTTGGTGCCTACGAGCATGGCTTCGGTTTTATCTGCATTTAGTTGTAACTTGTTTTGTATCATCCAGTGTTGGATATCTTGAAGGCAGTTGGTCATATTTGTCATGAGAGATGGCAGATTTTCAGGTGTATCACTGCTTTGAATCTGAGAGTCATCGGCATAAAAGTGATAACTGATATGATAACGGTCTATTACATGTGATAGTGGAGCAGTATAGAGGGTAAAAAGAAGAGGGCCCAGAATTGATCCCTGAGGGACACCACATTCCAGTTTGGTAACGCTGATTGAATCTTGTTTACTGCAACTGTATGGACTCGGTCTATCAGGTACGAAGTAAACCAGGTGAGGGCTGTGCCTTTAATACCATACATGTTTTGGAGACGGGAGAGAAGAATTGAATGGTCTATAGTGTCAAAGGCAGCAGATAAGTCGAGAAGAGTAAGAAGGGAGATTTTCCCAGAGTCAGAAGCATGGAGAAGCATGTTTAAGGTATGGACCAGGGTGGTTTCAGTGCTGTGGTTGACGCAATAGGCAGATTGGAAAGGGGGAAAGAGATTATTTGAAAGAAGATGGCTATCCATTTGTTTCAGAACAACTTTTTCAAGGACTTTAGAGATAAAAGGTGGATTAGAAACAGGTCTGTAGTTCTTCAGGATGTTAGAATCAAGGTCGTGCTTTTTGAGTAGAGGTGTGACTATCGCAGTTTTGAGAGCTGATGGAAAATTTCCTGAAAGAAGAGATGAGTTTACTATTTTTGTGATAGTAGGTATAAGCTGTGGAATGCACTGAGAGAAAAGAGAAGCAGGTACAGGATCGAGACCGCATGATTTTATTGTCATTTCTTTCAGGATGTTCTTGATTTCTTTCTCGCTTGTTGGGTGAAAGACAAGGAGAGGAGTGCCAGTGAATTGGGGATCAGGAGGTGCAGGTTTGAAAGAAGTCTGATCCAGTTTAGAGCGGATGTTGCGGACTTTGTCAGAGAAGAATGAAGAGAATATAGCAGGAAGTTCAGAGTGGCTATGGACAGTAGGCAGAAGGCTAGCCTTTGCAGATCCGAGGAGAGTTGGAGGGAAAAAAGAGATTTCATGGACGTGGCATCGAGAACTTGAGCAGAATAATAGTTTGTCTTTGCTGAGTGGATTAAGGTTTTGACTTTGTTGATTTGTTTGTGAAAGAGCTGTTTGTTTATTTCAGTTTTTGTTTTTTGGCATTTTCGCTCAAGTTGTCGGCGTTTGCGCTTTGCAGCCAGTATGTCATGAGTATACCATGGGGCGCAGAGCCTATCAGGCAGAACATCAGTGGGAGGTGCATGCTCATCGAGCAGTTGGCTTAAAGCAGTGTTGTAGTGTTCAGAAGGGTCAGTATGTTCAGGGGGTTTAGATAGGCATTGGGCGGCTTGAGAAGAGAATGTTTGAATATCAATTGCCTTGAGATTGCGACGGGTGATGCGCTTTTTCTTTTTGATAGGCCTAGTGATGTTGAGAGAGAAGAGAATGGCAGAATGACCGGAAAGCAGTTCGTTGGTGACGGACACAGATGTGACGAGATTAAGTGAAAGATCAGTAATGAGCCAGTCTAAGATGTGACCTGACCTTTGTGTTGGCTCATTGACCAGCTGGAAAAGAGAGTGGAAAGACAGAGAAAGAGAAAGACGCTTGACATCTGGACAAGACTGGTTGTCAAAGTGGAAATTGAAGACCCCGAGAATGATAAGTTTCTTGGGAGAGAGGCTGTAATGATCCAGGAGTGACTGAAATTCTTGATGAAAAAGGGAAGATGTCAGATTGTTTTTACGACTGGGAGGTGGACGGTACAGACAGCAGAAAGTGATAGAATGGCCGGGTAAGCTGAGGTTGAGCTCACAGACTTCAAAGGATACAGGTGAGAAAGGGAGGGAGTGACAGAAAGAAAGAGCTGGGTGCAGAGTGTCTTTGTAGGTGATGGCAATGCCACCTCCACGGGAGAGTCTAGGGAAAGAATGAGTTTTATAGCCAGGTGCTGTCAGCTGCTTTATTATTGGTTCGTCGCCCTGTGGTTTTAACCATGTTTCGGTAAGAAAAGCTAAGTCTATGTTCTGTTCAGAGATAAAATCAGAAAGAAGATCGGCTTTGCCATCTGGGCAGACAGATTGGACATTGTACAGACAGATGTTAAGAAGATTTGTAGGAGGCAGAGAGGGTGAAGTTGAAAGTGGTGAGCTGGGAGGACAATCAGAGGACGAGGATGAAAGCGGTGGTGGTGAAGTAGACAGTGGAAGAACAGACAAGAGTTTGGATGCTGAGTCAGGTGTGGAGGGTGGTAAAGGAACTGGGTCAGGTTGGGGATTTGAATCTTTGCACACAGCATGAAACGCGTTACAAGCAGGGAAATCATTGCCAGAGTCACATACAGCAGGAGACACATAACAATCAGTGAAAACATTGTCAGAGTCACAGAAATCAGCAGACGAGGGAAGCATATCACAGGAAGTTGAGGCAGTGTGGTCGGTGGTGGTTGCGTTGGTCTCAGAAGTGGAAGTGACGTCAGAGGTGAGGGGGGAAACACGTGCAGGCCGAGCACACCGCAGGCAATGACGTTTGCCGTACGTGTTCCTCTTCTTGTCCCCCTTCTCGTTTTACAGTGATTGAGACCGAGGTTTGTGATGTGTTGTATTGTGGCAACATCTAGTTTGAAATCATGTGAAAGCATTGCTCTCATGTCAGCAGTGGTCATTGGCATTCTGGTGGGATCCTGAAAGCTGTCTATTGGTGGTGGAGGTGGCTTGAGTTCGTGAAACACGTGGCAAATATTACACAGCAGCAGGGTCAGGGTACAGTGGGTCACCAAGGCCAGTACAATTCGGTGAACACAAATCATCAATGGCAGAAATTTTGAAAAATGTCAACAAGAAATTGAAAATTTTATATTGAAATATTTAAAAAAAAAGGAAACTATGTCAAAGAAAAACAATCTGACCATTCGACACTTGGTGACAGTCCAAACACACAGACACCAGAATCAAAACAAAAGAAATCCACACAAATCCAGCTGTCAAACAGGAGACCACACACCATGCTGCCACCAGGCGCAAAGGCATTCAAGTAAACATAGACACATATTAAAAACCTTCTCTGCTCCTCTGGATTTAGCGACGCGTCGTTTTTTCTTAGGAATCGGAAATCAGAATTTTTTTTATGCTGATTCAAACAAAGAAAAATCGATTGCTTTAGACAAAATTGATGTGAAAAAATAACCAGTAGACCACGCTATGATCTGTATATTTTCTTCAAAAGTTTATAAGAACCAGAAACGTACATGGACTTTATCACTTTCAGGTATATACATACTATGTTCAAACGATTCTGATTGGGAGTAAACAGAAATAAAAAGCAATAAATTTTGATATTCGCCAGATAATTGTTCTCTATCGTGTCTAAATTGTAATTGTGCACCTGAAGATGAAATACATCTCCTATTCTACTGCCAGCATACACTGAAGAATGGAAAACTTATCTACCTAATGTTAATTTAGAATATTTCAGAAGCCAGAAGTCATCTCTGGTAGAGTCACAGGAACCTGAACAAGTTGTAGATCTAGCAAAGTTTATATTCTATGCCTTTAAGAAAGGAAAATCACAATCCGTTTAGCAGCTAAGACATCCTTCAATAAGGCGTTACTGCCTATGACATAAAATAACACTAATTTTGGAAAGCCAAAGGTCTATCTGTCTGTCTAGCTATCTGTATGTCTGCTTCAGTCTGTTATTTGCAATTTTCTGAAGGAACTGTTTATTTGAAATGATTTTGTGAACTTGATGAATTTCCTCAGTTGTTTACATCTACCCATTCCCCCTTGTTTGTGGACACTGCAAGTCTGAACAATAAAATCATTTGTCATTGTCACTGTCTCTGTGACTCTCTTCACTGTAACACACTACTTTGATTTCTGTGACTGCTTTCACTGTGACACACTACCTTGATCTCTCAGATTGCTGCTGATCCAGTGTTCCTACGTGTGCCCAGATTCACACAGTTCACTGTCAGCAGTCCTTCCTTCTGTCTGGGGGTCCATGGTACTAGGGATCATCTTCTTTCTCCCTTCACCACAAAAGCTCACTCGAAAGTGTCAGGCCTAGAGACCCAGTGTCAGATCAGGCCTAGAGATCCAGTGTCAGATCAGGCCTAGAGATCCAGTGTCAGATAAGGCCTACAGACCCACGTCTTAGTTTTTGGATCACAGGTGAACATTAGTTAGTTTAATATTTTGTGACTCAAGACACATTTATATTGCTGTACTCTCAAGCTAGAATACTTATTGAAAATGTCATATATAATTGTTTTATTGAAATTCTTTTTGATTGGTACACATAATTATTCATTTTACAACATAGATCACTGATTCTCTAACATTTTCACCAAAGAGTCATTACAATAATTACATCCATTTGGGTTTGCAAACACAAAGTCCAACAGGATAACACATCAGATAATACAAACATTTACCTGCTATATGACTGTCAGGACAACTTTTTTCAGGAGAAGACAGCATATCGAAACGTACTAATGAAGTGCTGACGCCGTGTTTTGCCATGTTACAATATAGGGAAAACATTATTATGAAATATGTAAAATTTAATGTGCCCAATATGTTCCAATTTTTCCATTTTGTACGTGTGTACTTCAATTCGTTCAGGAAAATATCAAAATATTCTGTTTAGTTTGGCTGAGTCGACATTTGCATACATAGAATTTTCCAAGCAGTACTGTTAAGTAAAAAAAAATCATCAGTCTTTGTAGTTGCATCCCTGCTGAATGAATTTCTTACTGTCTTCTCAGTCTGATGTCTTTTGTACATTATTAAACTCAATTCGTTGCATTTAGTTCGGAGCATAACACAAAACTCTGACTGCTTCACCTCAGGGACAACCACAAACAAGAGAACAGTGTCACCCAGGTTTACAATGTTCTTGTTTGTATTTGTACCTTTTGGACTATAGGAATGGCTTTCACTTTTAAAAATCAAAACAAAAGTGTGCCCCTATTGCTGTGGTTATTTTATGTGCGCTAAATATGTTGTACTGAGAACCTCTGTTTAGTATCTTATCCCAAACACTAGCACCCAGACAACCACTCAAGCTCATTTGGGAAGAAAGTTGGGGTTTAAACATGGATGCATTACCTGTGGACCAGCAATCTACAGGGCAGAGGATAATAACGTTACAAAAGTAGCCAGAAATATATCGAAGTACAACATGCCAAGGGAACTACTGTTAAAGATAAAGGCTATCTGTTGAAATGCTTTTGTGGAAGTATTGGCAGCAAACAAGTGATGAGTCATATTTGTTTATTTATATACCACTTTATGTCACAGCAGATTTCTCTGCATGCCACAAGTGCAGCGCCTAGCCATTTGTTTTGTTTTTCCATTCTGCAGTTGTATTTGTTTCGTTATCAGAGTGGCTTTGTTCTACAGAATTTTGCCAGGGACAACCCTCTTGTTGCCGTGGGTTCTTTTCCGTGCGCTAAATAATAATGCGTAACATACGAGACCTCAGTTTATCATCTCATCAGAAAGACTTGTACCCAGACAACTACTCATGATCTAATGGATGGGGGAAATGTTTTGGGCCCGAACAGGAATCAAACCACCACACACTCTGACCCAGACATTTTGCTTTCTCATCAGGCGAGTTACCTCTAGACCACCAATCCACTATATAACCCTCTTCCTCCCAGAAAACTGTTGTCATAAAGAGAAAAACCCTTACACTGTCATCATGTGATCTGAGTGTGAACTGACCAGTCAGACATTGGGCACACACAGCAACAACAGAGCTCACCTAGTGTGAACTGACCAGTCAGACTATTGGGCACACACAGCAACAACAGAGCTCACCTAGTGTGAACTGACCAGTCAGACTTGGGCACACACAGCAACAACAGAGCTCACCTAGTGTGAACTGACCAGTCAGACTTTGGGCACACACAGCAACAACAGAGCTCACCTAGTGTGAACTGACCAGTCAGACTTTGGGCACACACAGCAACAACAGAGCTCACCTAGTGTGAACTGACCAGTCAGACTTTGGGCACACACAGCAACAACAGAGCTCACCTAGTGTGAACTGACCAGTCAGACTTTGGCACACACAGCAACAACAGAGCTCACCTAGTTGAACTGACCAGTCAGACTTTGGGCACACACAGCAACAACAGAGCTCACCTAGTGTGAACTGACCATCAGACTTTGGGCACACACAGCAACAACAGAGCTCACCTAGTGTGAACTGACCAGTCGACATTGGCCCCACACAGCAACAACAGAGCTCACCTAGTGTGAACTGACCAGTCAGACATTGGCACACACAGCAACAACAGAGTATACGGCGTGTGTGTGTGTGTGTGTGTGTGTGTGTGTGTGTGTGTGTGTGTGGTGTGTGTGTGTGTGTGTGTATGTGTGCGTGTGTGTGTGTGTGTGTGTGTGTGTGTGTGTGTGTGTGTGTGTGTGTGTGTGTATGTGTGCGTGTGTGTGTGTGTGTGTGTGTGTGTGTGTGTGTGTGTGTGTGTGCGTGCGCGCGCGCGCGTGTGTGTGTGCTTTCTAATTTGCTAGAATTATTTATTGTCATTGGTTGTTTGTTGTGAGGGTCGAGTCCAAGCGCTTTGATTTGTTTTTACAAGATATAGCGCTATATAAATTCCATGTATTATTATTATTATTATTATTATTATTATTATTATTATTATTATTATTATTATTACTATTACTATTATTATTATTATACGGGTGCTGTGTGGTCAACTGCTGACAGTCAGAAACACTTGTGTGGAAGGAAGTTTTCCTTCCCATGCCACAGCTCCAGAGCTCACTAATGCTGAGATTTTGTGGATACAGCCGTTTACCCACCATCAAGGTACCTGCATTCTGACTTCAAGGATGATGTCTAAACAAATCAGTGTCCAAACATTTGTGTTTTGCATTTTGTCATCCGTTCCTACCAGCACACAAGGGCCTACTCTTCCAAAACACAGAACATGTTTAGACATGTCCTACGTGCGTTCGCACATGTGACCTTGGTTTATTGTATGGAGGACAAGCATCACTGGTCCTTAGCCATCTCACAGATTAATCACGTGCTAACTCCAAGCTCCAAGCACCACACTCTGGAATCTTGCCTCAGCAGGTGTGCTTAACCACGTGAAGGGTTGATGTTATCACGGCATCACTGGGCGTATAACTTCCATGATGCACGTTACCTGCCAAAATAGGTGAGATTCCTGATTTCAATGGCTACTTGTTTGGATCCAAGGTGTTCCACCTCGATGGAGGACATTGGCTGTGGTCTGGAATGGCGAGGGATGGGTTCCGCCATGTGATGTTGCTCAAGAGACATCACATAAATATGAAAACCAATGCTACTTCCATACCCACTCAGTTGTCACCTGTCACCCAGTAAAAGGACCATGCTTTCTTTTGCCGACCATCAGGAAGAGGTAAAAACTATGCAACTGAAAGATCAGTCATCCTGCCAGGAACAAAATTACTATTGGCACCTGGATTGTGAGATTGCTGAGAGCACCGGGAAAAGTGAAAGAACTTACATAAGAATTGTGTGAGATACGCTGGAGAAAAAACAACTTTTAAAAACCTCAATTTACAAAGGCCACAAATTCTACTTCAGTGGCAGTAAAGAAAAACATGAACAATGACACTACGAATACCATCATGGGAATTTGACGAGTCTCTAGTAGACACATTACCATCCTTCTGAGGGCTGCACCTTTTAATATCACCATCAAACAAGCGTATGATCCAACAACAAACTTATGATGGCAAGGACATAGAAGACTTTTACAAGCAATTGCAAGAGAGCATAGACCAGACATAAAAAATATAAAAGAATAAAGAAAGAAAGAAAAGAAAGAAAGAAGAAAAAGAAGAAAGAAAGAAGAAAGAAAGAAAGAAAGAAAGACAACATTGTAGTTCAAGGTGACAGGAATGCAGAGGTAGGATCAGAGGCTGACGAGAATTTGAAGGGAAATATGACAAATACCCCAACCTGAGACCAGTGATAAAAGGGTGAGGCTCCCAGAGTTTGCAAGCATTGGAGGTGATGAACACATTTAGTCCACACAAACCATCTGGACACTAGACATGGGTCAGCCAGGAGGAGACTGCCACAGTCAAATATGCTACATCATGGTTAAAATCAATGCGGCTTGGAATCAAGTGTCAAAATAAAAAAGACCAGGTGTTTTCTAGCAGAAACAGAAAGTGACCATGAGCTTTGATGATTTTGTTCAATATCCTAATAAAATAGAGTATGATTTTAAATTGATATTAATTTTGTCTTTACCAGATGTGTGTTCTAATAATTTGGTTTATGTCATAAAATGTTAGCTGTGTGCCGTGTGTGTGTGTGTGTGTGTGTGTGTGTGTGGTGTGTGTGTGTGTGTTGTGTGTGTGTGTGTGTGTGTGTGTTGTGTGTGTGTGTGTGTGTGCACGAGCTGTGTGTGAGTGTGGATGCGTTGGCTTTCTGGTGGTGTATGGGTGTTTGTGATTTTGTGAGTAAGTCAGTGACTAGCTGATGTATTACTGATTTTTGGGTGCTTTTATTGTGATGATTATGTTCTGATATTTGGCTACTGTGTTGTGGGACCTTTTCGATCTTTACCTTTTTAATGTATGACTTGTACCCGCTTGAATTTCTTTGTTTTTGAAGTTTTAAAGTTTTGACTTTCAAATCCTCTTCAATACGATTCAAGGCGAAATAAAAACTATTTTGTTCGAATTCTCTTTATTGATTTTTCTTCCGCATTTAACACGTTTCAGCCACATCTTATAACGAGAAAGCTTCAATCACTCAAAGTCTACCCTGAACTGATTTTATAGATTGTTAAATTTTTCAACAATCAATTTCAGTGTGTTTCTTTTGAAGGAACAAAATCGTTGCAAAGAACCACCCACTGATGCACCACAAGACACTGTCTTAGCTCCTGTGCTTTTTCCTTGTATACAAATAGTTGCCCTAGTAGCAATACCTACACCTGTTGTAAAATACTCAGACGACTCTGCTATACTAGACACATCCAACTCAGATACTGTTTACACAGATACTGTTTACTTTTACGAAGTACAAAAGTTCTGTGACTGAGAGAGAGTATCTTTGCGGGCATGGCAGTGTGTGTGTGTGGTGTGTGTGTGTGTGTGTGTGTGTGTGTGTGTGTGTGTGTGTGTGTGTGTGTGTGTGTGTGTGCATTGTATCTAAAGTATTAGTTTATGAATAAGGGTAAACTGTGATGGGTGAAGAATAGAAAGGGTGTTGCATGATTTCATCAACCTATTTTTAGTCATTTTTTCATTTTAATGTAGAATTATTTATACTAGTGATACATGCGTTGATTATGCTGGTGAGACATTTCATTAGATGTGTTTAAATAATCATTGTGTTATAATTTTGCTTTGTTACTATTAACCATTACTGTGTGTGAGCGTGCACGGGCGCATGTACGGCGCGCGCGCGCGCGCGCGCGCGCGCGCGGTGTGTGTGTGTGTGTGTGTGTGTGTGTGTGTGTGTGTGTGTGTGTGTGTGTGTGTGTGCACGTGTGTGACGTACTGTTGCTTTTAAAATATTGTATTACTTTTGGAGCTGTTTTCTTTAACAATGCATGCAGTGTAATTATGATTTTAAAATGCCACTCATAATTTCTCCAGTTGAGACATGAAAGTATTCTTGAGTCTTGAGTCTTGAATTTAAGGATCAAGTCCAAGCTTAAGAAACTCAAGGATTCTAACATAATAGAAAGCGTCCAGGCATTGATAGGAGGAAAATTTGACCCACCCCTTTTTCTTGACAACTTGGACACCAAAGTAGATACCTTGATCAACAGCTTCACCACTGCTGTGACTGAAACAGCCAACTACAACCATGGTAAAAA
>CM060322.1:58647948-58662948 GCA_030674155.1 Stramonita haemastoma
TCACTGATACAGGAGCAATAGGAACGAGGAAAACAAAGTGTGGCATTCCTTGTTTGGGGTTTACAAAAGAACTCAAGCAATTTTGATAGCTCTTGATTTTTTAAACCGATTTTCGAAATCTTGTCTTTCAAATATTTTTTTCTGTTGACTCTAAATCATCTCATCACTTTAAAAGGCTCAGATCTAACTTTTTGTTGGATTCCACCTCACTCTGGTATATATTGTAATGAAAAAGTTGACATTTTAGCAAAATAGAGAACAAAGTGACTGTTAGATGTAGCAAATCTGAAACCCATCTGTCACTACAAGAATGTTATCAGATCATTCAAAAAGCCCAGCAAAATTGGTTCCAGTGTGAGAAAAAGAGAGTTGGATGTCTAGATGTATATGATAATATTATAGAGAAATAGTACAATTTGAGTCTTGTGTTAAAAAACAAGAAAAAGTGTTCGTATAAAACAGATTTTTTCTCTGGGTCTCAGAAGAGTGAGTTTCATCTCAACTTGTTGCTTCAAACAATTTCTACAAATTGTAACATTTTTGGGGTGGCCCGAGGTGCAAGGCAAGGCAAGGCAAGGCAAAGTATTTTATTCGAGGATAATAGATAGCACTCGTGCGCTTTTTTACATCCAGTCCCCGCCCTTTTCAGGGATACATCAATTTGAAAAGATACTAAACAATGAAACTTTACGCAGTACCAAACAACACACAAGAATAAGGACACCATATTATATGGTAAGGTAATAAAAATGCACTCGTTCAAAAGACAAAATCAGAAGTCACAATAAAAAGATTTTGACTATGGAAGAAAAGAAAAGTGTTAATAGGTAAGGAGCAAACAAGAGAACAAGATGAAATAAACAACTGAAAACATCAATCCACCACCATCTGTCAAAAGTTATACATGTAATATAAATCATACATTTGGATAAAAAAAAGGGGGGGGGGGGGAATTTAACTAATATCCTTATTGGAGGTGGGGGGGAGAGATACTACGAATAAAAACTAAAACTAAAATAAAATA
Organism: Stramonita haemastoma; assembly: GCA_030674155.1. NCBI lineage: Eukaryota > Metazoa > Mollusca > Gastropoda > Neogastropoda > Muricidae > Stramonita > Stramonita haemastoma. The sequence continues at coordinate 58,648,973 of CM060322.1, forward strand.
AAAATTAATAAGATAAAAAGAAAGAAGAAAAAAAAAAGTTGCGTAAAACATCCTAGATGTTTCAAAAAGAAGAGAGGAGAGAGAGAGAGAGAGAGAGAGAGAGAGAGAGAGAGAGAGAGAGAGAGAGAGAGAGAGAGAGAGAGAGAGAGAGAGAGAGACAATGACAATGACAATGACAAAAATTTATTGTGTTAGGTTTTTAAACCCATTCACAAAAGGGTAGTTGGGGAAAGGGACCGAAATCGAAAAGTACATCGGCAAATTTGAACACTGTACAATATCAACGATTCTTCGCGATTGGAAGCCGAAACGCGGTATTGTTTATACATGGTTACACATGTGTGTGGATGTCACTGGTTATAACGGATGTCGAAGCAGGATCCGAGGAACTGTCACAGAGCGGCATTAGCGGTGTGGTTCTGCTGCTGGCTGGTCACTGGACGTGTCCGGAAGTTTTCCGTCTTCAGCTGCTTTCAGTATTGACTCGAAGCCCCTGTCCATCGTGTTTTCAAATTTTTGTAAACGTTCCATTAACCTCCTGCAGTCCTCGACGGACACAGTGTCGCTGTTTCGTGCTTGCTCGATCGCATTGGCACTTTCGGTACTGACTGGTTTCTTGCTGTTCTCCATCTCATCTTCTGCAAAGTCGTGCTCCGTCAGTGTCATAGGAGACATTGCTGAAGTGTCGCTGCATACTGTCATGACATCTTCACTTTCGTTATCTTTGTCGGAGTCAAAATCGTCACTCCAGTCCCTTAGCGCCAAGTCACACGGCTGCACTGTCACTGACACAGGATCAACAACAGGCAAGCTTGATGGAGACGAGCTGGCTGGCCGTGTTGCACGTGGAAATTTAACAGCACAGCTAGAAGTGCCAGAGGGCGTGTCATCTATGACTGTGTCCATAGCAGTGTTATTCTCGGCATTATAAAATAAACTAGGAGGTGTCGGCAAAAACAAACCTGAAGGGGAGACAGAATGTTCGTGTTGCTTTTTCATTAAACTGGCCTTGTGTGTCTCCACTCTCAATTTGTCCCTGGCAATCTGCGCTGCTCCTTTCCTGCGGTACACGACACTGTCACTGTGGCTGTGTGTTGCTTGATGCTGGTGGGCTGGTGACAGGCGCAACACAATAACAGTCTGATGTTCTCCGCCGTCAATTTTGAAGGATGTCAAGGCCATTTCCTGCAGAAATGTGTCCAGAACTGTTTCTAAACAAGAAGGTAGTCCTGTGACGGGCATACTGAAGGCCTTTCTAGTAGAAAATAGAAAATTTCTCCACTCACTTTTCAAACCACGTCTTGCTGGTAGCCAAGCAAGGGACGTCACCCCAGAGAGAGAGAGAGAGAGAGAGAGAGAGAGAGAGAGAGAGAGAGAGAGAGAGGGGGGGGGGGGGATCACTAACTAGTGACACAAAATCAAATTCAACATAGCTATAAAAATGAAATCTACACATTGTAGATAAAATACTCATAGTTTATATATATTGTAATGATCAATCTCTGTGAAATAGCCAATGCATTCACAAAAATGAATAACTACACAGTATATTTAAAAAACACATACTAACTAAACTTAAAACATTGAGATATTAAAATAACATTTATCAAACTCTATAATAGTTAACTTTCAGAATAAAGTTGAAAACATGAGATATGAATACAGCCTTCATCAAGAGAAAGAGAGAGAGAGAGAGAGAGAGAGAGAGAGAGAGAGAGAGAGAGAGAGAGAGAGAGAGAGAGAGAGAGAGGAGAGAGAGAGAGAGAGAGAGAGAGAAGGCAAGGCAAGGCAAGGCAAGGCAAGGCAAGGCAAAGCAAAGCAAAGCAAAGTATTTTATTCGAGGATAATAGATAAGCACTTGTGTGCTTTTTTACATCCAGTCCCCGCCCTTTTCAGGGATACATCAAGTTGAAAAGATACTAAACAATAAAGCTTTACGCAAACCAAACAACACACAAGAATAAGGACACTGTATATGATAAGGTAATAACAATGCACTCGATCAGAAGACAAAAATCAGAAGTCACAATAAAAGATTTTGATTATGAAAGGATAGAAAAGTGTTAATAGGTAAAGAGCAAACAAGCGAACAAGATGAAATAAACAACTGAAAACATCAATCCACCACCATCTGTCAAAAGTTTTACATGTGATATAAATCATACATTTGGATAAAAGGGGGAAAATTAAAAAGAAAACTAATATCCTTATTGGAGGGGGGGAGATACTGCCAATAAAAAATATAAATAAAATCAACAACTATAATGATCCAAACACCAAAAGTAAGGAACCATACCAAGTATCAAACAACAGGCAAGAATTAACACAGAGATACAATATTAAGGTAATGTTATAAAGTCACTGATTCAGAAACGAAAATGAGAAGTAAGAATCAATGATGATTTTGAGTTGAATAAAGAAAGCAAGAAAAACAAAGAACAAACAAAAACAAAAGAAAACAAAGAAAAGGCGCAATAATTAAGAGTAAACATGAAAATATGATGAGGTTAAATGACTGAAAACATCAATCCACCACCATCTAACATCAAATAAGTCCCATAAAACATAAGATTTTGATAAAGGGGAGAAAGAACAACAACAACAGGTAAGGAATACGACAGAGATACAATATTAAGGTAATGTTATAAAAAGGCACTCATTCAGAAACAAAATATGGAGTAAGAATCAATGATTATTTTGATTTGGATAATAAAACAAAAACAAAACAAACAAAAAACAAATAAACAAACAAAACAAAACAAAGCAACAACAACAACAAAAAAAGGCGCAATGACTAAAGAGCAAACATGAGAATATGATGAGGTTGAATGACTGAAAACATCAATCCACCACCATCTATCATCAAAATAGTCCCATACAACATAAGTTTTGATAAAAGGGGGAAAGAACAACAACAACAAACCCAACTCACACACACACACACACACACACACACACACACACACACACACACACACACACACACACACACACACACACACACACACACACAAAAGGGCGCAATGATTAAAGAGCAAACAGAGAATATAATGAGGCTAATGACTGAAAACATCAATCCACCACCATCTAGCATCAAAATAGTCTCATAAAGCATAAGTTTTGATAAAAGGGGAGAAGAACAACAACAACAAAAAACCCAACTCACACACACACACACACACACACTCTCACACACTCTCACACACACTCACACACACACACACACACACACACACACACACACACACACACACACACACACACACACCAAACACACACACACACAACACACACACACACACACACACACACACACACACACACGCACACACGCAAACACCACACACACACACACACACACACACACACACACACACACACACACACACACACACACACACACACACCAGAGGGAGGGAGAAGGAGAAGGGGATATAATTGGTTTATTATTTTTGGTGCATCAAGTGGATTAGAAGGTGACTTTTGAAGGTTGTTGATGCTCTTTAATTGAATCGGGAAGGGAGTTCCACAGCACAGGGCCTGAGTATAGTAAACTAGATTTAAACAAGTCTATTCTTGGGATTGGGACACTTGGCTTTTCAGTATTTCTGGAACGATTCATTGGGAACTTATCTTTTAAGCATGTGGGGACATCACCTGCCATTATCTTAAACATCAGTATGCCTTTGTTATATTTCAGTCTTTGTTGTAAGGGGAGAATACCTACCTGAGTGTAATCCACTTCAAGTAAGGTTGTTTTCTTCAGAAGGATAAGTTTGAGAGCGCGTTTATATAGGCTTAATAACGGTTTCATAGTGTTTGCACTGGCAGAATCCCAGAGGGTTGAAGCATAGTCTATTGAAGATTGTATATAAGCTTGAAAAAATAATTTTTTTGAATGGTAGTCAAGAAAGTGTTTAATTTTAGTTAACTGGTATACTCTTTGGGACAAGTATTTGCATAGATGAGATATGTGGTAGAACCAGCTGAGGTTTTCATCGATTGTTATTCCTAGAACTTTGTGATGAGAGGTTTGTTCGATTGCTTCCTTTCTTATGTGGATTGGAAACTGTTTATGAGGTAGATTTTGTCGCTTTTGTCTGGTGGTGATCAGCATGCATTTTGTTTTTTGGGGGTGAATAGACATGTGGTTCAGTTCTGTCCATTTGACAAGATCATTACAGCTTTATTGTAATGTAGTTGCAAGAGAGTCAATGTCGTTATGGCTCGTATGTATGGTTGTGTCATCAGCAAATAGTTCACATTTGGATGCAATATGAAGAGGAAGGTCATTTATGTATAATGAAAAGAGAATTGGTCCTAGTATTGATCCCTGTGGTATTCCATAATGAATGGGTTTTAGATTGGATGTGGATGTAGTTGTTGAGACACACTGTTGTCTGCTTTTAAGATAAGAAGCAAGTAGTTCTAGACTATAAAAATTTTGATGATAGTTTATACAGGTCTAGCTTTCTGATGAGAAGTGTGTGGTCAATTGTATCAAATGCTTTTTTGAAATCTACAAATAATACTCCACAAAATTTATTTTCATCAATGTTTAATAGCCAATTGTCTATGAGACTAGTCAATGCAGTATGGCACGAGTGATTTTGTCTGAATCCTGACTGATTAGGGTGTAGTAGGTTGTTAGTGTCTATATGATGGACTAAGTGTTTATTTATATGTTTTTCCAGGGGTTTTGAAAGGAGGGATATAATGGAGATTGGCCTATAGTTTGAAGGATCTGAAGTGTCACCAGATTTGTAGATGGGGATCACTTTAGCAGTTTTGAAGGCATTGGGGAAATAGTTTTTTTCAAGACATTGGTTATATATATATGTTAGAGTCTCAGTGATAACTGGAGCTGAGAGTTTTAGAATTCTGCTGTCTATTTCATTGAGGCCTCTTGTCCTGGATTGTTTGAGGTGAATCAGATAACTATAGACCTCAAAAATAGAAATAAATGGTATGTGGAGTTTGGAAGGAATAGGCTTTTCTTGGCAGTAGTGTTTTAGTGTGTTTAGGTTATTGGATTTTGAATCATCATTGCTAACAACCTTAGTAGAAACGTTTATGAAGTGATTGTTGAGTTGTTCAGCAGTAACATCTTTGATTACATTTGATTTGGAAGATGATTGTTTGTTTGTTATTTGATTTATGGCCTTCCAAATAATTTTTGAGTTTTGTTTTGAAGATAGTAAATCTTGGAAATATTTCTTTTTTTCTCGACGTTTCTGTGAGTTTATGGCGTTTCATAATCTTTTTGACTCTTCATGATATTTATGCTTTTTTAAGAGATCTCTAAGATAGCATGCCTCCTCTAGTTCTTTTGTAAGCCAAGGCTGTTTGGGGGCATGTTTGACCCTTCTGGTTTTTAGTGGAGCATGTTTATTGTAAATTTCAGTGAAAGTTTTTATCCAAAAATCGATAGCCAAGTCTGGATCAGTAATGTTGAATGTTTCTGAGAGCATAGAGTTACTTAGTTTGAGAAGGAAAAGCTGTTCATTGAATTTTGCAAAAGAACGATATGTTAAGGTTTTATGGCCAGGTTTGGGAATTTTTGTTCCTTTTTTTGACCAAGTAGTACAGACAAGTAGTGATCGCTGCAGTTATAGACAGGGACACATGTTTCTATGATGTTTTTAGGATTTGATACGTAGATGTGGTCAATTATTGTGCTTGAATTTGGCGTAACTCTCCTGGGTAAACTAACTAGTTGGTGAAGGTTGAATGAATTAGTAATTTGCATCCATGCATTATTTACTTTTGTTACATCGATATTAAAATCACCTAGGAGTATCACTTCCCTGGATTCTAATAGGACTACGTTCATCATTGCATCAAACTTGTCTATCCAATTTTTTCTTTCTGCTGGATTCCTATAGCAGAATCCCATTGCAATAGGTGGTGAACCTTTCATGGAGATTTCAAACCAGACAGATTCTACATCATAATGTTCTAGATGGATGAGACGCTTGAAGGTTATAGATTCACTAATGTATAATTTTATGAGGATTCCTGTTTCTTTTTGCTTTTGTGGATCCTTTCGTATGATTTTATATCCTGGGATATATAAATCACTGTCTACTATTTGTTTTGAAAGTCTTGATTCAGATAGCCCTAGTATGTGAAATGGTTTGCCATGGTTTCTAATAAGTGTTGATATGTCTTCAATTTTATTAACTGCGTGATTTATATTTAATTGGCAAATTGGTAGGCCTTCCTTCGAGGGCCACATGTTGTGTCTTGAATGCATCTGTTTGTGTTGATTTTTGTTGGAAATGTGATAATGTGTCTAAAAACCGGAAAAGGTGAAGATTAATTAGGGATAAATAGGGATAAGGGGGAGTGGGCACTCAATAGGGGGAAGGGTGAAATGTAAGAAGAAAAGAAAAAAAAAACTGATTTCTAAGTCACTTAAGGATACACATACAGTGTATATAACTGTATAACCCAATGGAACTAACAATGATGTGTAGCAAAAGACAAGATAAGAATCAATTTTATATAGGGTGAATAATGGGGATGGGAGTAGGGCACTGGGGGAATGATGAATAGTAAGGGGAAAAAAAATGATTTCAATAGTTACTCAAAAGATATAAACTTTATAAAGGGTGAATAATGGGGATGGGAGTAGGGCATTGGGGTAATGATGAGATGTAAGGAAAGAAAGAATGATTTCAATAGTTACTCAAAAGACACAAACAACTAATTTCAATAGTTACTCAAAAGACACAATCATACACGGTAGATATTGTCTAATTGAACAATCAACAATATTGGCAATATAAAGGAGAGAAAAAAAAGATAATTAAAAAAAATAAATAGATAAATAGAATAAAATAAAATGAAAAATAAAAATAAAAAGAGTGTTCTTACATACTTCTGAGGGTGACTTGGTGATAAATTTCACAAGGGTGCCAATTACCAGGTCACTCTGCTGTTGGGCAAATCCCTGATGCCCGACTACCAAATTCGTGCACACTTTGTCCAGGAACTGGCAAGGTTCTGCCCCAACGATCAGGAACAATACCACACAGTGCTCACACTCATAATGTTTCTGCTTGCTTGTTCAAGATTTAATGTTGCTTCAACAATGTCTTGGCTTGTGTTGGCAAGATGGCGATACCCGGTGAGTAATTCATACACAGGTGTGTACACACACCAGTCCGTTCACTGTCACAGCCTGAAAAAAGCTTTTAGCCTTAACTGGCACAACACTCACAACTAGAGTTCTGGTCCCTCCCGGGATGCACACTGTAATGTTCATCTTTCACCATTATAAGTCCGAAAATGCATCAATCCATAAGCTAGCATCAATCTGAGAATTCTGATAGAGAAGCATCTCCAACACCAAAAAGACTTGTACCACAATTTCATAGACTTCAAAAAAGCCTTTGACAGGGTATGGCATGACGGCCTCTGGCAAGTACTCAGGCACTTCAACATTGACAGCTGCCTAATTGAAGTCATCAAGGCTCTGTACGAGAACGCAAAAAGTGCAGTTTTCATGAACAACCACGTGGGCAAGTTCTTCAAGACCACGGTTGGGGTTCGCCAGGGCTGCCTTCTCTCACCTGTACTCTTCAACCTCTTCCTCGAAAACATCATGACAGAGACACTGCAAAACCACCACACTTCCATCTCCATTGGTGGAAGACCCCTTTGCCACCTCAGATTTGCAGATGACATAGACCTCATGGGCAGCAGCAAACAAGAACTGCAAATCCTCACAGACAATTTAACAGATCGAGCGAGCGCATACGGCATGGAGGTCAGTACAGAGAAATCAAAGATCATGGTCAACAGCGCAAGTAATGACATCACGGAAATAAAGATGAATGGAGAAACACTAGAAGAGGTGAGCCAATTCAAATACTTAGGCTCCATCCTAACAAAGGATGGCACATCAAACAATGAAGTGAAAGCTCGCATTGCAACAGCAACATCTGCTCTAGTCAGACTCGAGAAGATCATCAGAAGCAACAACATCAGCTTCTGCACCAAATACCACCTTTACAAATCCCTCGTGATATCTATCCTCCTATATGGCTGTGAATCATGGACTCTGACAGCAGAGTTAGAGAGGAGAATCCAAGCATTCGAGAACAAGTGCCACAGAAGACTTCTCAAAATATCATACAAAGAACACAAGACCAATAACTATGTGAAAGAAGAAATCAAAAAGCGTGTGGGCCCCCAAGAGCCTTTGCTCTCCACCATAAAGAGGAGAAAGCTGATGTGGTTTGGTCACACCACAAGACACAACACCCTAGCAAAAACCATCCTGCAAGGAACAGTCGAGGGCAAGAGAAGAAGAGGCCGCCCAAAGAAATCATGGGTTGACAACATCAAAGACTGGACCGCCCAACCCCTACAACACCTCCTACTAGCTACACAGGATCGTGAAGCATGGAAAAAGATCTCTGTTGCGTCTTCTCTCATGTCCCCCCTACGTCCTTTGGGACATGGGACTGAGTGAGTGAGTGAGTGAGCATCAATCAACACTCAGAAGGAACACACACACACACACACACACACACACACACACACACACACACACACACACACACACACACACACACACTTTTTGACACTATATGATTTTTTAAAAAAGACTTTAAATGTGTGCATGTACCTACGAGTATACGAGCTGAGTGGAAGAGCGCAAACCGTGTGTGTGTGTGTGTGTGTGTGTGTGTGTGTGTGTGTGTGTGTGTGTGTGTGTGTGTGTGTGTGTGTGTGTGTGTGTGTGTGTGTGTGTGTGTGTAGATGCACGTGTGTGTGTGTGTGTGTGTGTGTGTGTGTGTGTGTGTGTGTGTGTGTGGTGTGTGTGTGTGTGTGTGTATGGGTGTGTGGGTGTATGTGCATATGTGTGTATGGCTTTCGAGTAGATTTAAAATTTTTTATTTTTTTATTTTATTTTATTTTATTTATTTTATTTTCTCTTTTGGTTGTTGTTATAGTAGTTGCTTGTATTATTTATAGGCATAGTTTATTTTAAAGTTGTTGAAATCATGTTAGCAAGTTAATGTTGGTGAAATGTTTGTTGTTGTTGTTTTAATTGTTTGTTTGCTTTTTCCCCTTTTCTTTCTTTCGTTGGTTTTTTTTGTTTGTTTGTTTGCTAGGGATTTTCTACTTTGTTTTTTGTTGTTTTTTTTGTTTTTTTTAGGATTTGATTTTTGCTATTGTTTTGATTTTTTTTCTTTTCTTTTCTTTAGATAGATGGCTTGATGGAAAAAAGCAGATCGCTGCTTACTCAATGTACCATCTGGAAATAAAAATTTGATTGATTGATTGATTGATTGATTGATTGATTGATTGATTGATTGATTGACACACACAGGGCGCGCCATAGGGGGGGGGGGGGGGGGGGGGGGGGGGGGGGGGGGGGGGGTTGGGGGGGGAAGCAAACAACACACCCGAGCTTGCGGAGTGGACCTCTGACTTTCTGGCTCGGGGCTGCAAGCCCTGATATCAGCTTCTGCTGGAAAGGGCTATAATTCTACTGAAAGAAAAAAAAGAGAAAAGTCTCAGATGGAAGTTGAACTGTTTTAGAGAGGTTTTTATGTGTTCATATACGTACTCGTAATGAGTTTCTGTAAAATGAAACTGATTAGACACCCAGCTTACATAAATTCTGCTATACAAACCATACTTTACTGGCTTCGACCTTTACTAATAGGCAAGACAAAAATTCCTTTTAAGGCTTACAAAACATTAGATGAATTAGATCTTAGAGGAAAGAATAACTGGATTACTGATTACCCCTGAGAAAAAAAATATAATGGGTAGGCACTGCACCTGTGGTAAGTGCTCTCCCCGGGGAGGGCAGCCTGAAATTCACGCAGAGAAATCTGCAGTGACATAAAGTGGTATAAAACAAATAAAATAGAATAAAAATAAAATAAGATGTCTGTCTAAGTAAACACGGTTTGGGTGATGTGTCTAAATCAAGGTGTTGGTAGTGTAAACCGATTCATTCAAGTTTTATGTCTAAGTTTGATTGATATTAAATGGCAAGATTGGACTGATCACATTCAAAGTAGTGAACGATTTAGTATGTATAGAACAATTTCCAGCTGACATTAATTAAAATCTCATAATTTGACACTTCCATGGATTTGCACTTGAAATGAGTCATGACCAGGTTTTAGATTGGTGTGTCTGATTTAACTACGCATTATTTTAGCTATAAAGACTTTAACAATAGTGATTTGATTTCTCCATTATGTAAAACAGATAAAGTACTATGCTGTCCAGCTTATCAAGACATTAGACAAAAATATTTAATATTGCCCAAATATTCCCGACAACCATGTGTTTTCAAACTAAGTTTACTCATGTCATCTGTTAGACATAAGGAAATACAGAGTTTGTCTCTTTTTCTGTTTAAAGCATTTAAAGTAACAAAAATCGGCAAATCGCTGTCATGATGCTTTGTTACAAATCAATAATAACCCATTTATCTTGTTTATTTGGTTTTATTGAACTTTTTTTTCAGCTGTATGATTTGTTTACTATCTCCTTCATGAGGGGCTATGGCCTAATGAATATACTATGGATACCCCTCCCCCCCCCCCCCCAAATCCCCAGTATATTCTGATCAATACCATCAAATCATGTACATCTCCAGTAAAATATGGAATACTTCAAGGGTATGTTTTAGGCCCATTTTTATTCTAGGCTATATATTATGTTAATGGCCTTCCACTGTACTTCAAAGACATTTTTCATTCTTTATATCATGTTAATGGCCTTCTGAGAATTCTGATAGAGAAGCATCTCCAACACCAAAAAGACTTGTACCACAATTTCATAGATTTCAAAAAGGCCTTTGACAGAGTATGGCATGACGGCCTCTGGCATGTACTCAGGCACTTCAACATTGACAGCTGCCTAATTGAAGTCATCAAGGCTCTGTACGAGAACGCAAGAAGTGCAGTTTTCATGAACAATCACGTGGGCGAGTTCTTCAAGACCACGGTTGGGGTTCGCCAGGGCTGCCTTCTCTCACCTGTACTCTTCAACCTCTTCCTCGAAAACATCATGACAGAGACACTGCAAAACCACCACACTTCCATCTCCATTGGTGGAAGACCCCTTTGCAACCTCAGATTTGCAGATGACATTGACCTCATGGGCAGCAGCAAACAAGAACTGCAAATCCTCACAGACAATTTAACAGATCGAGCGAGCGCATACGGCATGGAGGTCAGTACAGAGAAATCAAAGATCATGGTCAACAGCACGAGTAATGACATCACGGAAATAAAGATGAATGGAGAAACACTAGAAGAGGTGAGCCAATTCAAATACTTAGGTTCCATCCTAACAAAAGATGGCACATCAAACAATGAAGTGAAAGCTCGCATTGCAACAGCAACATCTGCTCTAGTCAGACTCCAGAGGATCATCAGAAGCAACAACATCAGCTTCTGCACCAAATACCACCTTTACAAATCCCTCGTGATATCTATCCTCCTATATGGCTGTGAATCATGGACTCTGACAGCAGAGTTAGAGAGGAGAATCCAAGCATTTGAGAACAAGTGCCACAGAAGACTCCTCAGAATATCATACAAAGAACACAAGACCAATAACTATGTGAAAGAAGAAATCAAAAAGCGTGTGGGCCCCCAAGAGCCTTTGCTCTCCACCATAAAGAGGAGAAAGCTGATGTGGTTTGGTCACACCACAAGACACAACACCCTAGCAAAAACCATCCTGCAAGGAACAGTCGAGGGCAAGAGAAGAAGAGGCCGCCAAAAGAAATCATGGGTTGACAACATCAAAGACTGGACCGCCCAACCCCTGCAACACCTCCTACTAGCCACACAGGATCGTGAAGCATGGAAAAAGATCGCTGTTGCGTCTTCTCTCATGTCCCCCCTACGTCCTTTGGGACATGGGACTGAGTGAGTGAGTGAATGGCCTTCCACTGTACTTCAAAGAATCATGTGAACTTTTTTTGCAATGACACTACAGTTTATACTAGTGACACGTGTCTTAACAAAATATCTACCTCATTACAAAGTAGCATTGATGATCTAAGCAAATGGTGCACTTTAATCATAATTATGTCACTTAACCCCCAAAAGACAAAAGTCATGCTTATCACAAGACAAAAAAGAACAAACTAGATGCAATGGCACGTAGGCTAATTGTATTGGGACCTATTGGTACTGGGGCGCACTGGTACTGGGACCACTTGCACGTCTTGGCTTCAGTATAGTCCCCGAGTTCACCCAGCTGTAAATGGGTAGGCCTACCTGCCTCTTTGGAGACAGGGAAGGTAAATTAGCGAGGGAGAGGACATGGGCGCCGCCCTGAAAAAAAAGAAAGAAAAAAGTAAGTTGCGAACATTGGAGAAAAGTTTTTCATACTGAAGGTTGGTTCGTTTGTTGTTGGTTTTTGTTTGTGTGTTTGTTTGTTCGTTTGTTCTGCAGCTACAGCAAAGACAGGCGCTACCCATGAGCCATCGTGACATCATGCATCCTCTTTCGGATTGGAAACACACAATGATATTAACAACAGGGGAGGCAACTATCGAGTAAGTTCAAACAACATGAGATTTTGAAATTTATAGTTTTAACTACTGATGAGGTAGAATGGAGTTTGCATCATTTCATACGTGAACAACAAGAGGTTTGCAACGGCTATTATTGTTTTTTGCACATGAAATTAATTAGTGTATTCTCATATTTGAACAAAAAACGCAGCAAGAATTCGGTGGTTACGTCTCGACTCGCAACTCGCGTATTGATAAGAATTTGAGATCGCTGCTTCAGCTATTGAAGATACCACGTGCGTTATTTTATGAATAGGCCTAATTACAATGGATAGAGGATGTCTACTTAGTCACACTCCATACTTACACACAGAGAGAGACCACCATTCTATCCTTATAATGCATTTTCATGTTTTCCATTTATGAATCGATCATGGGCTACGTGGTTTTCTTTTTGTTTATTTCATCCCCTCGAGTCTCATGCTGTGTTTACTTAAGTGTTGTTCGCTTGATGGTATACAAGATTTGAACACAGACAGTTAACGTAGACTGTTAGCATCAGTATGATACGCGGTAGTGGTACCTCAGTTAATGATGGGTCTTATTTTAGGCCCTTTTATTGCTCCAATACACATTATACAGGCAGGAGAGGGGTAGAGTCTCACTCTCCCAGGTTCAGTTTTTCTGGGACACTGCAAGAAACTGAGAAAGAAATGCTCCAGTGACTTCGCAAGAAGAAGCAGTGCTGCAGTGCAGTGACTTTTCAAGAAGTTGCAGAAGCAAGTCAAGTCCCAATCAGTCATTTTGAAGTAGTTAAACTTGTGTGATTTAGTGCTTTTTCATGTAGTCAAACAAGATAATTTGCTAATATCTGTAAGTCAACTTGTACTCTTAATCTGATGAGTTTAACAGTATATACTCTTTGTTTTTGCATATTGGTCACAGTCCTAATGTCTTGTTTAATGATGTATGTTTTATCTCTAAATATTGTCCTTTGTTCTACTTTTGACTTTTTGAGTTTGTCTTGTATTTTTTTTATTGTGCTGCACAGTACCATTGTTTTGTATGGATATATATACATGTTATCTAGATTTTACCAGTTATTATTTTCAGCTCTAATTTTGCTCATTGACTGCTATGGCTGTCACTGCTGTTATTTGTTTCCTTTTTCCTTAGAACTCTTTTTCATTTTTCTTTTTACATTTTTGTCTTGTTTGTGTGCATCAGTGTGCACGTATGTTACATGCATGCATACAAACTACATAGTCACGATAGTGTGTGTGTATATGTGTGTGTGCATGTGTGTGTGTTCCCACCTTGTGTGCAACACCTGCATACATGTGCTATCATTCAGTAGTATTATGATGCTGTATCATGTTTTTTGTTATACAGTATTTTTTTTCATTTTCAGATGATCATTTCTGCGCAGATATCATGGAATGGGAAAGAAAGTTTTATGACATTG
>CM060322.1:58665448-58667948 GCA_030674155.1 Stramonita haemastoma
GGGTGGAAGTAGAGGGCAAGTACTAGTTTTGTTTTTCGTTTTTGTTTGTTCATGTTTTTGTTGCTTGCTTGGGGGGGGGGAGGGGGGGTGGGGGTGGGGGGTTAAAATTGTTTTGGGCTTTAATTATTGTTGTTTGTTTTTTGTTGTTATATTTTTGTTGTTATATTTGTTTTGGGGGGGGGGGGGTGCTGGATGGAGGTAGAGAGCAAGTACTGGTTTTGTTTTTTGTTTTTGTTTGTTCATGTTTTTGTTTGCTTGCTTTTCGGAGAGGGGGGGGGGGGTGTGAGGGGGAGGCTTATTATGCGGATACACTTTGAAGGAGCCACTAGTATGTGGTGGTATGATTTTCTTTTTGTCAATAATTGATTCTTATTCATACTACTTTGCTTCAAACTTGAAAGTTTTCTGGGGGGTTTTTATGATGAAAGGTTAACACTGCTGTGTTAAAAATAAACCAGTCAAATTAATCAGTCAATTAAGTGGTTGGTTGGCTAGTTGGTCAGTTGGTCAGCAGGCCAGCCAGCCAGCATAGCTGTGCCCTTGCCCGACCCCATGTAGTTTTTACCTGTTCCAATCCAACTAAACCTAACCCAGCTTATAATTTACCAACCAACCACAATACCAGTCAGCCAACCAGTCAGCCTGCCAGTCAGCTAACCAACCAACCGACCAACCAACCAACCAACCAACCAATTGACCCACCCACCCCACCCCACCCCATTCCACCCCACCCCACCCCACCCCATCCCATCCCATCCCATCCCATCCCATCCCATCCCATCCCATCCCATCCTTAGTTGATAGTCTTATTCAAAGGGTTTTTGAGGGTGTGAAGTCAGCACTGATGTTACTCCAGGAGGAAAATCCCCTCAAAGAGGTGACTCGATCATGGCTCAATCCTGGGCCATCACATCACGCACTCAGTGCTCTAACCATGTGGCTACCCACACCCCCATCCCCCACCCTCCTTTCCCATGCTGCAGTTGAGCGTTGGTTGATTTAATCACTTTCTGGATATTTTTTTTTTCAGCTACAGCAGAATGGTAATGAAATCATAAGTGGATCAGTGGTCTAGAGGTAATGCACCTGCCTAGAAAGCAAAAAGATTGGGTTCAAAGTGTGTGGTGGTTTGATCCCTGTTTGTGTATGAAACTTCCCCCCCCCCCCCCCCCCCCCCCCCCCTCATCCACTTGCCCGTGAGTAGTGGTCTGGGTGCTATTCTTTTGGATGAGATGATAAACTTAAATCCTGTGTCCAATATGCATGTTGTGCATGTAAAAGAACCCATAGTAACAAGAGAGTTATCCATGGCAAAATTCTGCAGGAAAAAGTCACTCTGATAGGGAAACAAACACTCAAAAGTCATGTAAACTGGAAAAGAACAACAAAAAATGATGGGTGGTGCTGCTCTTGTGGCGATGTGCTCTTGCCCGGAGAGAGCAGCTTAAATTTCATGCAGAGAAATTTGCTGTGACTTAATGTGGTATACAATGCAATACAATGCAATGCAATGCAATGCAATGCAACACAACAAACATCACAACACAACGTAACGTAACGCAACGCAATGCAACACACAACACAACACAATACAATACAATACAATACAAAACATTGCAAAACATTACAAAACAATACAATACAAAACATTACAGTACAAAACAATAAGGGCAGTTATTAGTATACCAAAACAACAGTTATTGATAACTGAAATTACAGCTTATCTGATGTAAAAAGGTAAAAAGGTAACGGTGTCCCATAACCTGTGTGGTCGTAAGGGAGCAAGGCGACAGAAACCTTAGCTTCTCTAGGGGCCAGCATGTTGAGGGCGGCACCCATCTCCTCTCCCTCACTGCTTTACCTTCCCTGACCCTGAAGAGTGCAGGTACCCATTTACAGCTGGGTGAACTGGGGGAACCGTAGTGTTGCCAAGGCGCGCAACGGTCACCTATCCAACTGGTAACTACGCTCGACGCTGCTTAACTTGACTGGGGGAAAGCTGGCGCTCTGACCACTGAGCTATCCCGCCCCCAACTGATGTGAAGAAACAAAGTAGGTTTACATTCAGACAAAATGGATGAAATCGCTTGTTTTGAGAGACCATTGCTTTGTGTTTCAGACGATTGAAAACTTGGAGCAGCTGGTGAAAACCTTAAATCTGGAGAAAGACCGATACCGGCGACAGATCACCGATCTTCAGGGTGAGAGTTTCTGTCTTTTAATAATAATAATAATGATGATAATAATGATAATAATGATAATAATGATAATAATAATAATAATAATAATAATAATAATAATAATAATAATAATAATAATAATAATGATAGCAATGATAATAGTAATGATAATGATGATGGTACTAAAAATGTAATAGTAATAATAATAATAATAATAATAATAATGATGATGATGATGATGATGATGATGATGATGATGATGATAATAATATATGGGATTTATATAGCGCTGAATCTTGTGGAGTACACAAATCAAAGCG
>CM060322.1:58675448-58676919 GCA_030674155.1 Stramonita haemastoma
GTGTGTGTGCATGCATGTGTGCGTGCGTATGTGTGTGTGCGTGTGTGCGTGCGTGCATGTTTGTGTGTGTGTGTGTGTGTGTGTGCATAGATCTATATTTACTGGTGTATTCCTCTTTCCAGTGTGTGGTTTTCATTCCTGCAGGCAAAAGAACGTTCACAATGAGCTGGATGAATTACGCAGAGATCTAAATCGGATGATTCACCGCGTTGGTGGGTAAACATTGTGCATCGGTACCAACAGAATGGAGAGAGAATGAGAGAGAGAAAGAGTGAATGTGAGTGAGTGAGTGAGTGAGTGAGTGAGTGAGTGAGAGTGAGTGAGTGAGTGAGTGAGTGAGTGAGTGAGTGAGAGTGAGTGAGTGAGTGAGTGAGTGAGTGAGTGAGTGAGTGAGTGAGTGAGTGAGTGAGTGAGAGAGAGATTGGGGGGTGGGGAAGACAGAAAAAGACAGGGAAAGAGGCAGACAAAAACGGAAGAGACAGACAGAGACAAACAGACAGTGTTTTTGCCTATGGGTGTAGAGTTTCTTCTTCTTAGTTGAACACTCAGATAGCATCTATTCTTGTCTGCCATAAGGGCAAAAATATATTGTGCTGCCGTTAAGCACCGGATATGTCAGGTCCAGCTCATTTGACTTTGGCGTTGGAAAGACTTGTTATATTTTCATTGCAGCACAACACATTTCTGCTCATGTAACAGACTGACTTTTGACAACGACGAAGAAGAAGACTTCAAGTTTGCTGATCAGCTAAGATAATGAAGATAATCAGAGTGGTACTGATGCATTCTTATCCATAGTTTATAGTACCGTAAAAATAATGGAGATATTTCCAACGGTGTTGATGTATTTTTGATCATGGTTTATTGCAGGGTAAAGATAATGGATAGAGTAAGGTAGATGGTGATGTTGTTGCACACAGTTTAGTGAGCATTGAAGACATCATCACCTTCACCTTCATGGATTCCATAGTCCTGTAGACGGTGGGGGCACCACTGGAGATTTTGCAACCAGCTTCCTCCACTCCACTCGACTCATAGTTTCACTGAACTGTAAAGATATGATCACTCAGAGTTTATTGAACAGCAAAGATATCGTTCTATTTATCTATCCCTTAGTCTGGGGACCGTGGGGGCACCCATGAAGACTTGACAACTGTTTCCCTCAATTCCTCTCTCTGTTCTGCCTTTCTCAGGGTTTTGTTAGTTCTAGGCCTGTCCATTTGGTGATGTTGTTTTCCCATCTTTTCTTTGGTCTGCCTCTCTTTCTTCCTCCTTGGACAGTGCCTTCCAGTATTGTTTTTGGTAGTCCTTTTGATCTTGTGACATGCCTGTACCATTTTAGTTTACGTTTTTTTTTTACGATTTATAAAAGAAATCATCACTCATAGTTTATGGAACTCTAAAGATAACATCACTCATAGCTCAAGTGAACAGCAAAGATATCATCTCTCACACACTGTGCAGATATAAT
>CM060322.1:58687019-58697019 GCA_030674155.1 Stramonita haemastoma
TCTGTGCGCTGAATTCAGACAGCTCTTCCTGCAGAAAGTGTGTTGCCACGAGAACAGTATAAACAAACACCATCCCAACTGTCTGAAAATTCTGTGCTAGGAATTTCCTCATGAATTTTTCTCTCCCTCTCTTTGTTTGTGCCATTGTATACAAGATATTTAATGGGCATGATGATCTGAATAAGGAGCAATTCTTTCTAGACTCAAAGAAAGACACAACAAGAAACAGCGCCAACAAGATATTAAAAATAACACTTTAGAACAAGGACAAAAAAGTTTAAATTTAGGAACAGAGTAACCAATCACTGGAACAGACCAACAAGAAATATCAAACGAGCATCTAGAATAATTACATTCAAGAAACTCAGACAAAAATGAAGTACTGGAAGAACGTATAATTGTATATATATGTATATATATTGTATATTATATATATTGTATATAGGCCTGTATAATATATATATGTATATATGTATACAAAACTTTGATTAAGAAGAGACTTAGCTAAGCAAAACCAGACCAACATAAAAAAAGAAAAGAAAATCTCAACGAAAACAGAAAAAGAATAGAAACTACCGGCGCTTTAAAAAACCAAATCGGCTAAGTTGTGTTTAAACAACGCCTCAAATCCAGAGCCTGATTCTGAAAAAGCTAAAAATGGAGTGTAGCCACAATGGCAGCCAAGGAAGTAATCGACGCTGATCTGATCTGATGCCGTGCAAACTGAAGTCTCGTGGGAAGAGGGCATTGTTTGCTTCAGTTGTTGCTGTTGTTGTTGTTGTTCGGGTAGAAGTCTTCTTGTATGTTTGTTTACTTTCTTGCGTGTTTGTCCATTATTTGACAGAGGGGATCATGCTAACTGTAGCAAGGCCCCCTCCCCCACTTACTCCCCCCCCCCCCACTATAATCCCCCCACTCCCACACACAACCATCACGCGCACGCATTAATTAAAACCTGTTTTTCCTTTTGAGTAGGTCGTTAGTGCCGGTAGGAACGGATAACAACATTTACAAGCAGCATGCTCACGGGGACTGAATGAAAAAAAATCCCATTTTCCTCAAAATATAAAAAACTGAAATAAGAAAAACCACACACACACCCCCTTCATCGAAACGATGACGTGGGTTTGATCTTCAGTTGAACCTGAACTTTTCCCCATCTCCTACACCTCGAGTGATGGTCTAGGTGCTAGCTTTATTTCCGGATAAGACAATACACTGCATAATCTGCATAACACACTCAGCGCACGTAAAAGAACTCCTAGCATCAAGAGAGTTGTAAGTGAAAAAAAATTCTGTAGAAAAAGAGCCATTGCTTTAGGGAAACATATGCACACAGGCAGCGAAAAAAAGAAAAAAGGGTGTGCTATGGTGGACAACTCACTGAGTCTGGCTCCGCGACTGAGCTAATACTGTCGTTAGTAGGGGCTTAGTAGGTGATGTCCTGCGTATGTTAGCTCAGAACAGGCACCACTGAACACCACCAAAGTGACCCAGCAGAAGTGCAGGGCCCCTCTGGCTGGTGGCCCGACAGCGGCCTAATATTGATGTGCTCCCTGTGGACTTCCGACCGTGAGGATGAGACACAACGAATCTGGTATGGCTGTGATGGGGAGATTGAAATGAGCGGAGTGGGAACAGCAGAACGGGGACGTCACGGAAAATGAGCCAGAAAAAAGGTAATGATGTAATTGTGGCGAACCGCTCTCTCCCGGGGAAACCAGCCAGAATTTTCTGCAAGTTTGCCGGGAAAAAAATGGTTGACTGTGACCCTACTTGCTCGCTTATAGAGATAATTGAGAACTGACAGGTTTAGAATCCTTTTCATACCGTTTCAAGGTCGAAAGTGACATTTTTAAAAGCTTGACGCAACATTTCTCATACCCCCCCCCAAAAAAAAAAAAAAAAAAAAAAAAATAAACGCCCCTCCAAAAAGCCCCCAAAACAAAAAAAACTCATAGGCCTACGTAGCATTCTACACATTTCCAAACAGGGAGAAAACAATTTTACCTATGTTGAGCTTGACCAGATTACGAAAACAACCACTTAACGACACCACAGGAATTATAATTATGTAGGTTAATGCTTTTCTAACCAGCGGCTACGAATAACTCAGAAAACTAAAACGGCAAAGTATTTCGAACCGCACATCACATGACCATTTCTTTCCGTCATTCTTGGAAAGCTATTCTTTTAATGTTTTCATCTAAAATTGCCTCGGGGGAAAAATAGTGCATAGGCACGTTATTTTTTTTTGAAACAAGGAAAGAAACAAATAAAAACAAACAAAAAACCCAACAAAAAACAAAATCGAAGACAGGTGAAAATTTGAAAAGCTCGGATATCTGAACGGAAAGTTGATCTGATGGAACGAAGTCGAGTGGCGTAATTGCTGACTACAATCTGAAAGTAGGCTAGCTAAGATATCAAATTTGATCTGAAGGAGGGCTAGATCTAGTGCGTTGCTAAACTATTCTTTAAAGCGCTCAAATCTTGCTGAGTTTTGTACGAGAGCATTTCTACCGTAAGCATTCTTCTTCGTTGAATGCTCAGATAGCAGTTATTGTCTGTCATTATTGAGCGAACATGGGTTGGGCTGCCATTAAACCCCTGACAACTCTCTCTCTCTCTCTTCTCTCTCTCTCCTTTCTCTCCTCTCTCTCTCTCTCTCTCTCTCTCTCTCTCCTCTCTCCATGTGTGTGTGTGTGTGTGTGTGTGTGTGTGTGTGTGTGTGTGCAAATTTCTCATGACTGAGGACTAGATGTAAAAATAAATCCAAGATATGTGTTTCTTCTTTTTCCTCAACAAAGATTCATTCATTCGTTCATTCATTCATCTCTCTCTCTCATCTCTCTCTCCTCTCTCTCTCTCTCTCTCTCTCTCTCTCTCTCTCTCTCTCTCTCTCTCTCTCTCTCTCCCACACCCACACCACACACACACACACACCACACACACACACACACACACACACACACACACAGTGCTTATTTTTATACAGCAAAAATCGACTCTCCTCTTTTCCTGGTCATCTAAATTAACAGGGGATAGCAGAAATCGAATCTCGTTTTGTGTTTGTTTTGTTGATGTTCTTGGGGCTTGTTTGCTTTACCCCAAAGGAGGAAACAGCAGAAGCATGGGGTTTTATCTGAGCTTGCGTACACATGTGGGGCCAGTGTGTATGTGTGGGTGGGGGTGGGGGATTGGGGTGAGTGAGTGAGAGTGAGTGAATGAGTTTGTGTGTGTGTGTGTGTGTGTGAGGAGAGAGAGAGAGAGAGAGAGAGAGAGAGAGAGAGAGAGAGAGAGAGAGAGAGAGAGAGAGAGAGAGAGAGAGAGAGAGAGATGATCATGATTATGATCATGATGATGTCGATTGTGTTCTTTATTTGCAAGGATTACATATAAATATTTACATAATGTTCTTTTTCTTTGCAGGACTAGCCCTGAATGGGAAAAATGTAATAATAATAATAATAATGATGATAATAATCAGAAGAAGAAGAAGAAGAGGAGGAGGAGAGACAGACGGAAAAACAGACGGAGAAACAGACGGACAAAGGAGAGACACACGGATAGACATCCATTCATTCATTCTTTTATTTCAAGGATAATGGAATAAGCGCTCATGTGCTTTTTTATTTTACATACAATCCCCGTGTGTTTGCAGTTTTGTCAAGTTTGTCATCCGTTCCCACCGGCTCACAATGGCCTATACAGAAATACAGAGAGCGCTAGTTGACACAAGTAAACCCAGTGCAAAAAGAACAGTGATCAATTGAATGCAATTAGTGATGTCTCTCTTGATTTCTGTCCATAATAGTTTGATGGCCTCTGCTATGTATAACTAGCTTCCTACAAAAATTCTGCGTTTCCTGTTTCTATCCAACAATTAAAAAAAAATCTGCTTCTATACATTAAAACCCCGCCAAATTGTGTGTGTGTGTGTGTGTGTGTGTGTGTGTGTGTGTGTGGTGTGTGTGTGTGTGTGTGTGTGTGTGTGTGTGTGTGTGTGTGTGTGATACGTGCGTGCGTGCGTGTGTGTGTGTGATATTTTTTATTTGAAGTTATCTTAGAGAATGTTTAAACAAATATAAATATAGCTGTCTTGTGTCTTTTGAGATAATAATTCGTATCAATATGTCTGTCAGTATTGTAAATGTCCTTCATGGGATGATTAAAGGGTTTTTTATTTGACTTCTATCCACCCAAAATTCTGCTAAATAAGTCTGCATCCACAGGAATTCTGCTCAGTTTACGCCCTTCAAATTATCATTTTTCATATCAAACTAGCTAATATCTTATACACATTATTCCAAATAAGCTTTTCTTCTACAGAATTTTCCTAAATCAGCAGTGTCAACCACTTTCAAATTTCTGTTTGGAATGCCAAAAAAATACTGGCTTGTTCTGGAACTGTAATTCGTGATGCTAAGCATTCAATCTACAGTTCTGTGCCACTAAGTACTCCCTAGTGATCTTCTTCTTCTTCTCTCGTTCGCTTTACACTGTCAGATGTGTCTGGGGAAAAATAATGGCATATCCTTTCCAGCTCCTCTCGTGGGCCGTACAGCTTGGTCTGTAGGGTTATCTCCGTCGGCCACACTTTCTTCCTCAGGTCGCTGAATAGCGTACACTCTGAAGGATGTGCTCACCTGTCTGGTTTTCTTTACCACAGACACACAGAGGAGAAGAGTAGAAAAGGATGACTACCACCAGCTCAAAAGAGAAGAACAAGTCATAATTCTAAGACTCCACACTGGGCACAACAGACTAAACCACCATAATTATGTCTACAAAGCTGAAACTCCCTGGTGATGACATAATAATTATGACGAACTGCACTGAGACACTCGCTGACAGTCACAATAGCCTAGTGGTCAGAACATTGCGCTCGCAATTTGACGACCCAGGTTCGATTCCCGTTCGAGATTTTTCTCCTGGAGTTTAACATCAGTGCTGACTCCACTCTCCCCCAAAGTCCTTCGGATGAGACTGTAAACCAAGGCCCCGTGTGTGAACGCACGCAGAACATCTTGCGCACAGTTAAATCCTGTTCCGCTTTTCGTAAGAGTAGGCCATCGTGTGCTGGTGGGAACAGATGACATTTACAAATCTGCAAACACACGGGGACTGGATTTAAAAAACACAAGAGTGTTTATCCCATTATCCTCGATATAAAAGAATAAAATTAAAATAAAATGAATATAAAACACAAAGCTCGGAACTGTTTCCACGCGAAAGAAGGAGATTTTCCTACATACATCCAAGGTAAGTTTTACAACACACATTTCTCACCTTGAAGAACCAGACTGATAAATATGTTGCCCCTATCAAAGTAGAGAAGACAAAAGAAAGAAACCCTAAGAAAATGGAAAAAAAAAACCCTCCAAGATTAAATGCTTTTGTTTTATATTCTTGCATTTTTAAGAGATCTTCTTATTTAAGTTTTGTCTGGTTGTGGTAAGGTAGATGTATATGACTTTGGAGTTCTCTCTCTCTCTCTCTCTCTCTCTCTCTCTCTCTCTCTCTCTCTCTCTCTCTCTCTCTCTCCTCTTCTCTCTGTCTCTCTCTCTCTCTCTCTCTCTCTCTCTCTCTTCTCTGTCTCTCTTCTCTCTCTCTGTCATTGTCTCTCTATCTCTCTCCTCATCTCACCAATCTCGCTCGACCTTCTCTCTCCTCGTCCTCTCTCTCTCTCTCTCTCCTCTGTCTGTGCACTCTCGTATCTCTCTCTCTCTCTTCTTCTCGTCTTCTCGTCTCTGTCGTCTTCTGTCTGCTGTCTTCTCTCGATGTAAATGAAATGTTGTGTGGCTGGTGTCAGTTTCTGAGAGTTACAAGAGATGGATGATGATGATGGCATGTCATGTGTCGTTGTACCCATGAGTCACGTATGATGTATGTATGTATGTATATATGTATGTATGATGTGTGTGTGTGTCTGTCTGTTGTCTGCTGTGTGTCGTGTCTGTTGTTGTCTGTCTGTCTGTTGTGTGTTGTGTGTGTGTGTGTGTGTGTGTGTGTGTGTGTGTGTGTGTGTGTGTGTGTGTGTGTGTGTGTGTGTGTGTTGAAGAGGTAGAGGTCTTACTGGGGAAGCATATATAACTTCAGCAACTGAAGTTATGAACTGCTGAGAGTCATATATAACTTTTGAAAAGTGGCATTAAAAAAAAAATCTAGTCCTCTCCTTTTAAAAGGTCAATAAGAATTGGGCAATCAAACAATAAATGGTGGATTGAGAGAGGTTGATAACAGCAACAGGACACATTTTTAGAGTATTTGGTATTCCATGCATTTAGCCTCAGTTTATATAGTAAAATTTCTAGTTTACGTGAACAAGAAATATGTACAGAGTGTGATGTCTTCATTTGGAATGCATTCTATTCATCGTTTAGCACTAATTTCATACGACCATAGTACAAGATTGGAATCAAATGTTTAATGCTACAATCAGAGGCACCTTGTTTTGCAAAGAATCCACCAACCCATTCCGATAAATCCCACAGTGAGAAGCGACCCAGCATAAAGATATATTTGGATGCCTCTGCTTGCAATACAATATATCAAAAATTTAATCTGAATCATCTGTCCTTATTTTCCCCTGCCAGTTCTTTTAGTGCCATTAATACTGCTTTTGAATCAACCAGAAAAGTATGTGGTAAATATCAAGAGCCATATTAGACACAAAATTTAAGGCCATAAGAAATGTAAATAATTCAGACGTAAAAATAGAAAAATGTTCTCCTAAATAAAACGACTTTTGCACTTTTAAAGCAGGAATCACAAATGCTGCCCCACTTCTGCCTGATTCCAATACAGACCCATCAGTATACACTTTTAAATGATTGAAATAATTAATTCAATGATGGCTTTTTACATCACAGCGAGAAGATTTTGATCTTCATTCTTTTTTTTACATCTGTGTAATCAATGTCAAAGTTATCTGAAATATGTTCCCAAGGAGGCATTTGTGGAACTGTCGGTAAGTTTGGGGATCGCTGTTGTGTCAGTGCCAATTTCTTTCATTAATGAATCAGTATAGTTCTTAATTGGCAGCAGAAATGAAAGATGTATGTATGTATGTATGTATGTATGTATGTATGTATGTATGTATGTATGTATGTATGTATGTATGTATGTATGTATGTATGTATGTATGTATGTATGTATGTATGTATGTATGTATGTACGTACGTACGTACGTATGTATGTATGTATGTATTATGTTTGTATGTTTGTATGTTTGTATGTATGTTTGTATGTTTGTATGCATGTATGTACGTGACATAAGAATATAATACTCGTTTAAGATGAAGGCCGGCATTCCTTTGCAAGTTGTGATTCTTTAGAATCTACCTTTCCATTCAGTTTGGATTGAATTGATCAAAGTTGTACCTTTCTTCTATTCAGTTGTTTACCCTCACCTGTGCATGAAGCAAGACGTAACATTTCATTCCTGTCATCAAAGTATCACACAATCCTTTAAAAATGGAAGAAAATTACAGTGGAAAACATGACAAAATACCAGACACAATAATAACAAAAACAAAAAAACAAACACAATGTAGAACACCAAAAGCAATGAATCTTAAGGCATGAAAATGTAACCAGTTTTAATGGTGGCGCCACTGATGGTGTCTATAATTATTGGCAGTGAGGCATTCATGATGATGACTTCGGTAAATCAGCACATTGCTCCCAATTATTTATATTTCGTTCACACGATGGTATCATTCTCTCCTGTATTATTTATATTTCGTTCACACGATGGTACTATTCTCTCCTATATTATTTATATTTCGTTCACACGATGGTATTCTCTTCTATATTGTTTTAAAAGTAGACAAACACAAAAACATAATTCAAAGACTATGACAGAAAAGAGATAAAAGAAAAAAATAAGCACGGCCTAAAAGCACGCAAAAAGAGTCCAGTTTAACTCGATCAAGCCCACATAGATCGAATTTTTTTGATCAAATTTTCACTGAATCACCATATTGTGTGAATGTGACAAGAAGATGATAACTGATCTAGACCACCACAGCGCTGTGGCTGCTTCATATGTCAGTCAGGCGACTTGTAAACTTCTCACGATGATAAGTCGAATGCTTTTTCCAGATTGAAACGTCTTCAAATACGATTGTTCAAAAACAAAACAGTGCAACTGAAAGTCACTTTGTTCGGTCATACAACAGTCACCGAATTCAATATTCTAGTCTCCAAAATAACGATTGGTGCTCGGCGTAGTGTTTAGATACCAGTCAGTAATATCAGTAAAAAAACAAAAAAACAACAACAACCAAAAACCCCCCAAAGAGACATTCAGTGTTTTGTCTTCTTTATCAATATCCTTGAATTAGTGTTCCAAAAGATCACAATGCTTATTATTTGGATAACTATTTTATGTACAACAATGTCAGTTCCATTACTGTTAGAAATGAGTTTTTTTTTAGTTCGGGGTGGAGCACTTGCAGACATGTGAACATCACAGGTATCTCTGTACCAGGTGTGTCAGTCAAGGTCACTTTTCAGACATATCCAATCACTAACATCTCCTTAAGAGGTTCTGCAATCCAGACTTCACCCATCACATCAACATTTCGGGGCAGTGCTTTCTGTCAGACTGAATTAAGTTTTTAATGAGAGATTTGAAAAAAAACGGAGTTCTTGATCAAATGTAGATCATTGTTCCAATCCCCAACAGTTAATGTTTCTTCAGTTGAGAGAATTTTCAATCAGTATTTCAAACACACTGAATATATTTCTGTAACAAGTTAACCTTTTTCAGACAACTAAAATTCACAAATATCTGTTTATGGAATTATTCCCTTCAGGTCACTGTTATAGACCACTTCGGATTTCGGTTTTCACCTGACCATAACACATTGTAATCTGCTCGTCATTCATCACTTTACATCCAAATGTTCGGGATGGTTCATCCACATCCACATTGACCCAGACCCATCCTGACACCAGACGATGTCAAGAAGCTGTGTGACATGTTCCAACTGCATTCTTGTCCAGACTTTCCTCCAGACCCCGAGCTAAAGTTCTACGATTGGTTTGAAAAGAAATCCCTTGTCAACTAAAACAACTTGTGAAAGGACGTCAAATGAATTTGAAATCCCTTGTTAGATAATCGTGCACACCTATCTTTGCGTCATTAAAAAACCTGCGATTGCTGGCAAAAACTGTTCTACAGAACATCTACACTTTTGGCAAGGAGAAATTCACCAGTTGATACTTGTTTCAACAACACACAATCAGTCAAACTATTTTGGACTCGATAATCATTTAGTCCAATGCTTTGGCTGGAGTACGCTCATAAATTATTCAGTCTAAGCTTGGAAGTGGGAAACATCTACGTATCAGTTAATTCAGCCAATCTTCTTAACTGTACACATCCATAAACTTTTCAAACCGCATTAGGGACTGGAGTATATCCAGGTATAAATCGTTCAAACCAAGTGTTTGAGCTGAGCAAACCAAAAATCATTCCATCAAAGCTGGAATACACTCATGATAAAATTCTTCAAACCAAACTTTTGGACTGGAACACATACGTGGACCCGTTATATTGTTCAACACCCGTGTTTGATTTAACAAACAATTTTTTCCCACATGATGAACACTTCACGTCCATCCCTCCCAGCAGATCCAAATATAAAATTTAATGCCAACACCTTTAGACACACGACTCTTTGAATCAGGCAGGCTGGTCAGACCCGTTTGAATTACCTGTATTATGCTTAAACGTACCACCACAAACGCAAAATAGTGACAAACACTTTGCCAAAGTGACAAACACTTTGCCAAAGTGACAAACACTTTGCCTAAGCTTCACTCGGACTCCAAGTGATAACCATAACCATGGCGGTCATCAACACAGACGTGGTGACACTAGTAGTGGTGATGATGACCAGGGGACAGGGAGTAAGTGGTCCTGTTCTGTCCCGTCCTGTCCCGTCCTGTCCTGTCCCGGTGGTCAGTGCGGGCTTAACCCTTCAGG
>CM060322.1:58704519-58707019 GCA_030674155.1 Stramonita haemastoma
ACACACACACACACACACACACACACACACACACACACACACACACATAGAGAAATACAGACACACAGACACATAGACACACAGAAACACAGACAGACACATGCACAGACGGAAACACACACACACACACACACACACACACACACACACACACACACACACACACACACACACACACACACTCACACACACACACACACACACACACACACACACACACACACACACACACGGACTCTCTCTCTCTCTCTCTCTCTCCTCTCTCTCTCTCTCTCTCTCTCTCTCTCTCTCTCTCTCTCCTCTCTCTCTCTCTCTCTCTCTCCTCTCTCTCTCTCTCTCTCTCTCCCCTTCCCTTTTGACAGTGACTATTTACAGAGAGCAGACATTGAAGGGTTTCTGTGACATTCTCGTCCAGCTTACCGCCCTTGCCATCCGCCTGATATTTAGATACAAGCACTACAAGCTCTCTCTATCTTTGTCTTTGTCTCTGTCTCTACCTCTCTCTTTCCCCCTTTTTCTCTCCATTTATTTGTTCTGTTTCTCACTCTTCCCTCCCCCCTCTTTCTCTCTCTGTGTTTGTCCGTCTGTCTGTCTGTCTGTCTGTCTGTCTGTCTGTCTGTCTGTCTCTTTCTGTCTGTCTGTCTGTCTCTGTCTCTCTGTCTGTCTTTGTCTCTGTCTGTCTGTCTGTCTATCTGGTCTGTCTGTCTGTCTGTCTGTCTGTCTGTCTGTCTGTCTGTCTGTCTGTCTGTCTGTCTGTCTGTCTGTCTCTCTCTCTCTCTCTCTCTCTCTCTCTCTCTCTCTCTCTCTCTCTCTCTCTCTCTCTCTCTCTCTCTCTCTCTCTCATTCCAGTCTTTGTATTGTTTCTTTTTTTTTTCTCCTGCCCCCTTTCCGTTCTTTCGCTTTCTTTCTTTCACCATTTTTCTTCCTTTTGTACCTTTTTGTGTCTGTTTTGCTTCTTGTTTTTCCTTTTGTATTTCTTCCTTCCTTTCTTTCTTTTTTCTTCTTTATTTGTTTGTTTCTTTTTTGTGATTTCTTTCTTTTTCTCATTCATTCATTCATTCATTCATTCATTCATTCATTCATTCATTCATTCATTAATTAATTAATTAATTAATTAATTAATTAATTAATTCATTCATTCATTCATTCATTCATTCATTCATTCACTTTACCTGTCTGTCTTCCTTTCTTTGTTCATTTTTTTGTTTTATTCTGTCATTCTTTCTTTCTGTCTGTCTTTCTGTCTTCCTTTCTTCCTTCCTTCTTTCATTTCTTTCTTTGTTTCTTTGATTCTTTCTTTCTTTTTCTTGATAATCTGTGACTCATTCCCCGGGGAAATAGCAAAAAGGGAGTATTCTTGAATGAATGTGCCTTGAGCATCTGGTCTGGGGGATAAGATTATGGCATTGCTTTGCAAGCTTTGTATCTTTCTTTATTTCTTTTTGTTTTTTCTTTCTTTCTTCTTTCTATTTTCTTTCTTTCTTTCTTTCTTTCTTTCTTTCTTTCTTTCTTTCTTTCTTTCTTTCTTTCTGTCTGTCTGTCTGTCTGTCTGTCTGTCTGTCTGTCTGTCTGTCTTTCTTCTTTCTTTCTTTCTTTCTTTCTTTCTTTCTTTCTTTCTTTCTTTCTCTCTTTCTTCTTTTTTATTCCGTTCATTCTTTCTTTTTCTTTGTTTATGTGTTTCTGTTGTACTTTTTGCCGTTCTTTGTCTTTTTTTTTGCTTTGTTTGTTTCTTCCTTTTTTTGTTCGTTTGTTTGTTTATTCGTATCTTCCTGTCTTTCTTTCTTTCTTCTTTTCTTTGGTTTCTTTCTTTATTTCTTTGTTTGTTTCTTTCCTTCTTTCTGCCATTATTTTTTCCTTTCTTTTCTTTTTTCCTCTCTGTTGTCTTTGTTCAATCTTTTTTCCTTTCTGTTGTCTTTGTTCAATCTTTTTTCCTTTTCTTTGTTCGTTCTTTCTTGAATTATTTTTTCCTTCTGTCTTTCTCTCGGTGTCCTATGACTGTTTCCCCAGGGAAAGGGCAGCGTAGGAGGACTCTTTAATGAATGTGCCCAGACCAACTGGTCTGCAGGATTTAAAGCGCTGGAACACTATGGCATTGTATTGCCTTACAAACTTTGCACTTTTTAGAATTTCCTTCCTTTTTTGTTTGTCCGCTTCTTTCTTTATATCTTTCTTTCTGTCTGTTGTCTGTCTTCTCTTGTTCCATTCATTCTTTCTTTTTCCTCCTCTTTTAATAATCTTTCTTTGTTCTTTCTTTTCTTTCTGTTTTTGTTCGTTCTTTCTCTTTTCTTTCAATTCTTCCATCCATTTTTTCTTTCTTTCCTTCTGCCTTTTTTCCTTCTTTCTGTCTGTTTGTCTGTTTTTTCTTTCTATCTTCCTTGTGTTTTTCTGTCTTTCTTTTTCTTGTGTTTTTCTTTCTGTCTTTCTTTGTGCTTTTCTTTCAGTCTTTTATTTTTGTCCTTTCGTTCCCTTCACGTTACTTCTGTCAGTTCTTGTCTCTTTA
>CM060322.1:58717019-58719519 GCA_030674155.1 Stramonita haemastoma
CGCGCGTGTGTGTGTGTTTACTGAAAGCCAATGAAAAAACAAAATACGAAACAAAACGTTTTTCATGAGCTGTTTGTAAGTGAGAAGAAAAACCTATAATGAAAACTGTACACAAAGAAGACTTTGTTGAAAACTAAATTGTGTACACGCTGTAATTAAACACGAAATGCTTTCCTAAGCTGTATTCAGATTTACAGTAACTTGAAGAGAAGTGCATGATAAGAATGGTGATGAGCAGGAATGGTCAATGTGCGTGATGCAATAATAGGATTCAATAAAAAAAAATTCTTCAGTTGAAGGCTCTTTCTTTCCTTTTTCCCCTCCCTCACTCTTTTATATATTAATCAATTAGTTAATTAAGCAATTGATTGATTACTTAATTATCTGATTAATTAAATTTTCGTTTTGGATTTCTTGCAGATTTCTTCCTACATTCCTCCCATTATGTTCTTCTTTCATTCCTTCATGTTTGAATTCTTTTTTCCCCTTTTATTTCATTATATATTTTTTTCTTTTCTTTCTTTTCATTTTTTTTAAACCTTTACCTTTATTCCTCCCTTTGTTCTTTGGTTCTCCAGTTTATTTCTTTATCTTATCCATTCTCGTCTTTCTGTTGTTTCTATCTCTTATAGAGGGTGGATGATATACAAACCTTGATGCTGCATCTGTGAAAAAACACACCAAACGATTGAATCAATTCGAGGTGCTGAATTTTAGGTACCAGAGATGATCAACTTTTTAAAAGCAGGGTTGATAATGAGAGATTTGAGAACATTGTTAAGATTGCTGGCGTTTGAAATCTTTGGCTTTCAGTGCGTGGCATCATTAGTTCAGGGGGTCAATGAGTGCATTGACCTAAATCCCGCCGCGGTTTGAAATCTTGGAGAGAGAGGCAAGGCAAGGCAAGGCAAGGCAAGGCAAGGCAAGGCAAGGCAAGGCAAGGCAAGGCAAGGCAAGGCAAGGCAAATTCTTTTATTTGAGGATAATAGATAAGCACACATATGCTTTTTTACATCCAGTCCCCGCCCTTTTCAGGGATAACATCAAAATAAAAGATATTAAGCAATAAAACTATACGCAGTACCAAACAACATACGGAAATAAATACACTGCATATAATAAGGTAAGAGAAATGCGACAGTACACTACATATAATAAGGTGAGAAAGGTGCACTCATTCAGAAGAGAAAATCAGAAGTCACAATAAAATAATTTGGATTATTAAAGAAGAAGAAAAGAAACAAAAAAAAAACAAAAAAAAACAGAACAAAACAAACAAACAAACAAATAAACAAACAAAAAAACAAACAAAAAAAACAACAAAACAAAACAAAACCCCAAACAAACAAAGAAACAAAGAAAGAAACAAACAAACAACCCCCCCAAAAAACAAAACAAAACAAAAAACAACAACAACAACAACAACAACAACAACAACAAACCGCTAATAAACAAAGAGCCAGCAGGAGCCAGCAGGAGAACATTATAATAAACAACTGAAACATCAGTCTACGTCCATATGTCTAAAGTTATACAAGTCATTTAAATCATACATTTGGATAAATGGGGGAAAAAATGATATTCTTATTTGAAGGGGGCGGGGGAGAATACTAAAAATAATAATAATAAAAAAATGAATAAATAAATAAAATAATAATTTAAAAAAAACGCATCCCAGATGTTTATAGAATTAGCAAAACATTTTTAGAAATCGGATAATGATTTCCACATACTCACATACTCTCACACACAGACATACAGACACACAGATAAGAATTAAACACATACACACATCCACACCCATGCACACACACAGTGGTAGAGAGGGGGGAGGGGGGGAGTGTGGTTTGTTGTTTTTAATGCATCAAGTGGTTTAGAAGGTAATTTTTGAAGGTTGTTAATGATTGGTGCTGTTTAATTGAATCAGGAAGGGAGTTCCACAGTGTAGGGCCTGAGTATAGTAAACTAGATTTAAACAGGTCTATTCTTGGGATTGGGACACTTGGCTTTTCCATACTTCTGGAATGATTTATTGGAAATTTATCTTTTAAGGATGTGGGGACATTTCCTGTCATTATCTTAAACATCATGATGCTTTTGTTATATTGTAGTCGTTGGTGTAGGGGGAGAATATTTAACTGAGTATAGTCTACTTCTAGCAAGGTTGTTTTCTTCAAAAGGACCAGTTTAAGACCACGTTTATACAGACTAAGTAACGGTTTCATGGTATTTGCACTGGCAGAATCCCACAGGGTTGCTGCATAGTCTATTGGGGATTGTATATAAGCTTGAAAGAATAGTTTCCTTGAATGGAAGTCAAGAAAATGTTTGATTTTAGTTAACTGGTAGACTTTTTGGGACAAATATTTGCATAGATGAGATATGTGGTAGAACCAGCTGAGATTTTCATCGATTGTCACTCCTAGGACTTTGTGGTGAGAGGTTTGTTCAATTGCTTCCTTTTTTATGTAAATTTTAAACAGTTTATGTGATAAATTTT
>CM060322.1:58724519-58727019 GCA_030674155.1 Stramonita haemastoma
TTCAATGACAGCATTGAAAGAACCATGAACCATGCCTTTGGCCTGACCTGAATCGAGTTTCGGTTCCTGGATGAGCCATCGTTAGAGGTCAAGGTAGTGATTGAACCTTTACCCGCCATGGTATCCTACATACATCGAGACGCTTTAACGATTGTAGAAGTGTGAATAACATTCACAAGAATATTCTACATCCTTGTGGCCTTTTTAAGATGCCATCAAAAGATGATGATTAAAAGAGAAAGAAAGTATGCTAGAGTATAATGTTCTACACAAAGCAAAAATGAATAGGAGAAAATAAACACCTAGTGATTCTGAAAAGACAACGGTATCGAACGAAGGATCAAAACCTGAAATTCTCTCCAGGATAGCCCAGACCGCAGCTGCAATGACCAAACTTAAAGTCCTCTGGAATGACAGGACCATCACCATCAGCTTAAAGATTAGACTGATGCGTTCCCTGATCATGTCCATATATTTGTATGCATGTGAAACGTGAACCATAACAGTAGACATTGAAAGAAGGATACAGGCAATGGAGATGAGATGCCTTCGCAAAACTCCTTGGCATTTCATACAGGGCTCACATCACTAATAAGGAAGAGAAAACCAGAATGAAAAACGTCATCGGACTCAAGTTTCTCTGTCTCTCTGTCTCTCTGTCTCTCTGTCTCTCTCTGTCTGTCTGTCTGTCTGTCTCTCTCTCTCTCTCTCTCTCTCTCTCTCTC
The DNA here is from genome assembly GCA_030674155.1 of Stramonita haemastoma. NCBI lineage: Eukaryota > Metazoa > Mollusca > Gastropoda > Neogastropoda > Muricidae > Stramonita > Stramonita haemastoma. The sequence continues at coordinate 58,725,245 of CM060322.1, forward strand.
TCTCTCTCTCTCTCTCTCTCTCTCTCTCTCTCTCTCTCTCCTATCACACACAAATACACACACACACACACACACACACACACACACACACACACACACACACACACACACACACACACACACACACGCACGCACACACAAAAAATACACAAAAACACCCCCACCCACCCACCCCCACACATAACCATGCCCCCACAGTAACACACATACCCCCCTATACACACATACACAAACACCCCCACACCCCCACACACATACCCCCCTATACACACATACACAAACACCCCCACACCCCCACACACATACCCCCCTATACACATATACACAAACACCCCCACACCCCCACACACATACCCCCCTATACACACATACACAAACACCCCCACACCCACACACACATACCCCCCTATACACATATACACAAACACCCCCCACACACCCCACACACATACCCCCCTATACACACATTCACAAACACCCCTCCCCCCCACAACAAACACAACCACACAAACACAGACACACACACACACACACACATCCAAACCCCCACACCCCCACCCCCACCCACCACCCACCCACACCCCCACACCCCACCCACCACCCCACACACACCACACACACCCCCCATCCCCCTTCACCCCCCCCCCCCCACAGACCGTACCTTGCAGGGAGTGTCCGGGATCTCCTGCAATCCAAAGGACGAGGGCGATGTGAGTGTAGTCAGCACCATCACAGCATGGGGGCCAGGTACATCGCCAGGGCCAGGATCACCTCATTGACACACAACAGGCGTATATAACAAGCACGTACACGTGCATGCACGCGCGCATGCACGCCACACGCATACACGCGCGAGCACACACACATGCACACGCACAAGCACAGGTAAAACACACACACACATACACACACGCATACGCATACGCGCGCGAGCACGCACACACATGCGCCACACAAGCACAGGCACACACACACACACACACACACACACACACACACACGCACACGCACAAGCATAAGCACTGGTAAACACACACACACACACCACACAACACACACACACACACAACACACACACACACACAACCACACACACACCAACAACCACGCATACGCGTGCGAGCACGCACACACACACGCGCGCGAGTACGCATACACACACAGCAAACACACACACGTACGTATGCACATATGCAAGCACACACATTCATACACACAGAAACGTATGTACTCACGCCGCATGCACACATACACATATAGATACATACATGCACACATTTACACAACTACACCACACACACACACACACACACACACACACACACACACACACACACACACACACACACACACACACACACACACACACACACACACACAGAGATTATCACGTGCAAAACACACACACACACACACACACACACACAACACACACACACACACACACACACACACACACACACACACACACACACACACACACACACACACCCGTCCCCCCTCCATACACAAACACACCAGTTCCCCCCTCCCCCACCCCACCCCCGATACCCCCTCCCTCCACACACTCGTCACCCAACCTCTCCCCTCCCCCCCCCCCTCACATAATACACAGAACACACCATCACTCCACATACCCAAAACACCCAAACTCAACAATCAGCACATCACAGCACAGCACATCACAAGGAACCAAACACCAAAGACCAAACACCACAAACAGAGACTCGAACCCCTTACCTGATACACGCTCTGCTTCCAGGGTTCCCAGGCGG
>CM060322.1:58737131-58779631 GCA_030674155.1 Stramonita haemastoma
TTGGTCAAGAGTCTGCCATGTTTGTCCAAGAAAACCAGAATTTTCAGTGGTACTGATTGGGACTGCCTTGCTTTCAGGGCTGTGGGACTGGAACCATGGACCCCGTGTGCAGTGGCCGCCATCATGAACTGGGGTCCTCTGTGGAAGAGTGGTAATGCTATTGTTTAAAGACAGGTATGTTAAACTCTTTGTTGTCATTGGGCTCTGAAAACCAAAGGCGGTTTTGTTTTTTAAGAAATTTCCTGGTACCCCTCATTGTTGAGAAAAAGATAAACATTATATAAATCAAGTTCATTTCACTTTTTTCTTTGTTTGTTAAACATTTTGCAAATTGATTCATCAACTTAAAAAAAGACTGCTTTCAAATAAATTTGAAAAATATGAAATGTAAAATTATATACTAGTTTCGAATTTGTTTTGAAATATTGAAACAATTAAATTTTAACTTTTAATGTAATTATGAGCTATCCTCTATACAAAAGAATAAATAAATGAATAAATAAGTAAATGAATAAATAAGAAAATAACTGGGCCTTATGGTACACTTTGGAAATAATATATTTCTTAATTCAGTCTCTTTTTAAGTAACTTGGTCAGGAGTCTGTCATGTTTGTCCAAGAAAACCAGCAGAATTTTCAGTGGTACTGATTGGGACTACCTTGCTTTCAGGGGCTGTGGGACTGGAACCGTGAACCACCTGTGCAGTGGCCGCCATCATATACTGGGGTTCTTTGTGGAAGAGGGGTAATGCTATGGGTAAAAAAAAAAGGTATGTTAAACTCTTTGTTGTCGTTCTGCTCTGAAAGCTACAGATAAAATCTATCTTTGAGTGAATATGAATTTTTGTTTTTAAAGTGTTATTTCCAGTTCAAACAAATGGAGTGAATCTGAAATATACGTCTTTAAAAAGGACTTAATGAAGGTTTTCCCCCCAAATTGACGAGGTTAAATCCTCTTAGATTTGAGCTAGTAAATCTAAGTAGGAAATAATGAGCCACATCTTTTTCAGCTGATAAAGCCATATTGAAATCATATTAATCTATTGTTTAAGTGATTGGATGAAATGGTATTTAAGCTAGTAGAGCTGTGAACATTTCCCCTGTCACTGACCAGTTCTTAACCGCTTTCAGGAGCTCCAGGACTGGAATCAAGTGCTTAAGACCAAACACGTCATCCGGCACCACATGTCAGTTACCAGGACGTGACGAGGTAACATCAAATTCATTGATTCCTATTTCTGGCCCAGGCCAAAGCTTTGTCAGTTAGTGATACAAGCTAGGGGCCAAGGTCTAGACTGACACAGTGTTACAATTTAAATGGTGTCGAGATTTGTCTTCAGCCGGACAAGCTTGAGGCGAAGAATCCTGCACTATCAAGGAGAAAAATTCTCTGAAGTTGGAGAATGGTTGCCTTTATGGTGAAGTACTCGAAAAGTCATACACGCAAACTCCTCATCCAGAGTGTAGTTAACAATCTGACAGTGACATGTGGTATTGTAACTCCTCTCCAGCTGGTAATATAATGTAACAATCTGACAGTGACATATGGCATTCTAACTCCTTTTCAGCTGGTAATATCATACAATATAAGAAATAGTAATAAATAAATAAATGACTAAACAAACACATCTGTGTGCTTTGAGAAATAAACCAAAAGCGTAATCCTGAAAACTTATTTGTATTTTTCTTTTTTTTACATTAGCAAACAAGAGACTTTGGCTTGACTTTTAACACTGTCAGTCAACAAGCGCCATCAGTGTGTGAGGAAAGGTAAGGAAAAAAATCACAGGACGTCAGGTTTGTGTGTGCAGTGCAATGCAATACATGATTTGGTTTATGATACCACTTTCAGCAGTGCCTAGGCTGCAGCATAGGGTGAGCTGCAAGAAGTCAGTTTCTGGAAGAACAAAAAAAAGTTTGAAGCTTATGGTTAAGGAGTTAGTGTAGCTGACAACAGCCAACAGGGAAACATAAAATAGCGCAAATCAGTATTTTTATCTATTCTTTTATATCAAGGATAATAGAATAACCACTCATGTGCTTTTTACATCCTGTCCCCGTGTGTATGCAGTTTTGTAAATTTTGTCATCTGTTCCCACCGGCACACGATGGCCTAATATCACGGGCCTAGACAACCATTTCCCAAACTTTAATTTTCTAACATTTCCATCGGCACAAAGACATGTAAAACGGTCGCTTACGCAAAATCTCGATCTCTGATAAACCTCGGAGCTCTAGCGGAAAAAATAAAAATAAAACACAGATATAGTGAATGACGATACTGACGATTGTAACGTGTGTTCTGGCAGGAAGGTGAGAACACCATCCATCCAGGACTTCGCCGTTGCCGCACACGACTTCACCGTCGCCGCACAAGACTTCGCCGCACAAGACTTCGCCGTCGCCGCACAAGACATCGAGTCACCGCAGAAGACATCGCTGCAGAAGATATCACCGCAGTTGCAGAAGAATTCGCCATCGCCATTGCCACAGAGGACCTCCCCTGATCTGATTAATGATGGTCGTGATTTGAAGTTTTGTTTCCTGATTTGTATTTTAAATGACACGTGTTTGAGAAACGATAATTATTTTGTAGTATATGGCTTAAAATGGGGGTCGGTTTTGTTTTAATCATGATACTGGTTTTCTTCCTTTTATTTTTTTTATAACTTGAATAGATCGTTTAAAAAATACTATCATCCTAGCATCCAGGAAATACGTTGTGATGAATTTTCAACCCAATTTTTATTAGAAATAAACATTAGATCAGGGGGATTTCAGGATCAGCTAAGACAATAATTATGGTTGAAATAAGCCCTGTAGGTCTGACAATTATTTTAACCATCCTCTCCCCTTGTTTTAAATGCATTTAAAAAAAATATTTGGTACCACTATATGTCACAGCAGATTCCTCTGCATGAAATTTTGGCTGCCCTCCCCAAGGAGAGCACATCGCCACAAGTGCAGGGCCTACCCATTTTTTTTTCTTCCTGTCTGCAACTGTATAATTATGTTTCCCTATCAGTGACTTTTTTTCTACAGAAAATGATACTTAAACTTTTTTTTTTTACAGTATTGTAAAGCAGTTTATGAGGTGATCTGCCTGTGGTTATCTATCCATGATTTTACTGCAGTGAAAAGTTTTATAGTTTCCAGTTAGGTATGTGTGTGTGTGTGTGTGTGTGTGTGTGTGTGTGTGTGTGTGTGTGTGTGTGTGTGTGTATATGAGAGTGAGGGTTCTGTGTGGATGTGCATGCATGCGTGCATGCGTGCATTTGTGTGTGTGTGTGTGTGTGTGTTTTGTGTGTGCTTTTGTGGGGGTGTGTGTATGTGTGTGTGAACCCGCATGTGTGTGGGTTTTGTGTGGATGTTTGTGCGTGCATGTGTGTGTGTGTGTGGTAATCAAAGAGGGTACATGGGCGTTACTCTGGGGAAAAGGTGTTAGGAGGAGGGTTAGGACACAAGTCGGGATCAATGGGATAGAAAAGAGGGCGATTGACAGTGATAGATTTTGTGCAAGCCTACATTTTTTTTATTTTTGGCCCTTATTTTATTTGTTTTACTTCATGTGTGTTTTTGGGTGGTTAAAGCCTTTTTTTTACATGGATATAACGCTGTGAGGTTGTGGGTTTGGCTCTCAGCTTTACACTTTCTTTCCAGTTTGACGTGAAAATCAAATTACATATTTCTTTTTAAAAAGCAAAACTCAGGATATTGAAAATCGAAAAGAGCAGGGAGGTACCTCACGACTGTCCTAGCAAATTTTGTAGGTTTGAATTCTCAACTGGATCCCTAAAGTTCAAATGCAGCTACCTAAATGATTGGGTTGCGTATGCAAAAAAAATCTTACCGTGAGTAAAAGTTTGGAGCTCTAGCAGGAGGAACAAAAGCAAAGAAATTGTATTCCCAAGTCTTTGGCCTGAGACAGGTTTGATGGCAGCAGAGCTGAGAATTTGGGATTAGAAATCCAAACAAAATCAAGTACAACAGAGCCTTAGCAGTTGATAGGACCAGTAATTTTTAAAAGAAAATTTGAATAGAGCTCCACATTGTTGTGTCTCCAGCTAAGTACCTTCAGTTCTATCTGCTGCTGTGTCCACATGCTTTCCCACACAGACCAGCCAACAGACTGGCAACCCTCCCACTTTTTGCAGGCTTCTTTCTCCTCTTTGAATGTGTCCCCCTTTATGCATGTGTCGCCCTCTTTGCATGTGTCTCCTTTTTGCAGGCTTCCCCTTTTTGCATGCTTCCTTCCCATTTTTGCATGCTAACTATTCATACTAATCCTAACCTGTATACTAACCCTGGCCCCTCATGTGGACACACAGGCAGGTAGATTAGATGTTACTAGCTGACACAATGGCGAAATTTGAGTTTTGAGGGTTGGGAGGGTTGGTAGAATTTTAGGGAAAGGGGTGCTAGGATGGGGGATGGTGGGGTTGAAGTAGGCAGTTAGGGCTGTGGGAGTGGGGGGAGAGGTATGACTGTGTGTGTCTGTCTCTCTGTGTCTGTCTCCATGAGTGTGTGTGTGACTGTGCGTGTGTGTGTGTGACTGCGTGTGTGTGTGACTTTGTGTGTGTGACTCTGTGTGTGAGTATGTTTGTGTGTGTGACTCGTGTGTGTGTGTGACTCTGTGTGTGTGTGTATCGTGTGTGTGTGTGTGTGTGTGTGTGTGTGTGTGTGTGTGTGTGTGTGTGTGACTCTGTGTGTGTGACTCTGTGTGTGTGACTCTGTGTGTGTGACTCTGTGTGTGTGACTGTGTTTGTGTCTGTGTGTAACTCTGTGTGACTGTGTGTGTGTGTGTGTGTATGTGTGACAGTGTCTGTGACTCTGTGTTGTGTGTGTGTGTGTGTGTGTGTGTGTGTGTGTGTGTGTGTGTGTATATATATATATATTTATTTATTTATTTATATATATGTGTGTGTGTGTATGTGTGTATGTATGTATGTATGTATGTATGTATGTATGTATGTATGTATGTATGTATGTATGTATGTATGTATGTATGTATGTGGTTTAAATAGTTTTATTCAGAATTTTGGACAAACATTGTAAACAGCATTTAGAAATCACAGCAACAACAAGCTTGTAGCTTATAATGTGCTCAATTTAACAATGAAAATTAACATGAAAACGACAGCAAACCAACAACAAAAACAAAAAATCCATCAATTGCAATCTTTGCTAGAAAAAGGAAAAGTAATTCCAAACAAAACAAAAATCTATTTGTAGAAAAAGCACACAAAATTAGTGGAAGAAACAACAACCAACAAACAAACAAACAAAACATAACAAAAAACAAAACAAACAAAAAACAAAACAAAAACAACAAAAAACAAACAAACAAACAAAAAAAAAGACCAACCACCAGCAACGATAACCGGAGAAGGAGAGAGAGTGAGAGACCAACTATAAAAATACCATCATCAAGGCCAAAAATACTGTCAGTTATGATGATATCAGGTAATAATCTGCATGAATAGTGAAAATTATGGAATAATTCGTGTACTATATCAGATCTTGTTAATTGCTATTTACCTTTCAAAGCTATAGCGTGCTTTCTAAACAATCATACAGACATTAGCGGGTAGCAAAGAGAATTACATAAGTGCTTCAAACTCTACTAAGACTTTTGTAATTGGATACCATTATTTGACAAAAATATTATAAAAATCGTTTTGAATCAAATATAAATTGATGGACAACTTCAACAATAAAGATATTTGTTTTCATATTGAGTTCAGGGCTGCCCCTCAAAAGAATTTGCAAATGAACATATTCAGGGGGAAGCAATGCAATTGTGTTGGCACGGACTAAATCAAAATTAGGACAGAACAGAAAATAGTGTTCGGCTGTCTCCTGTGCACTACCACAAGCACATAATGGATCATTTGCTACATGACGATGAAACATATCATATTTTAGGTCACTTATTCCAAGTCGAAGTCGACAATGCAGTATTTGTTCTTTTCTTTTACCATGATAAAAATACAAAGGTACAATAGGATCATTCATAGATAAATATCGTTTGAATTGACTTAAGGAATTACTATTTTTAATAGAATCTGGAAGAGAGTTGCACAGTAAAGTAGTTGACGGAATAAAGGATTTTTTATATATTTCTGTGTTACACCTTGGTAAGCTACGTTCATAAGGCCTTCTTCGATGATGCAGATTTATATCTGTCACTAGTGCAGGAACAAGATCAACTAAATATTGGGGACACAAACCATTAACCATTTTATGATAATAACAGAGTTTGTGTCTGGTTCTTCATTCTTTCAGAGTACAGAATCCAGACTCTTGGTACAATTTTTCATGGGATGTGCCACGAACAGCCCCGACTATTGTTCGTATTGCATCAAGCTGCAACATTTCTAATGATTTTGACTGCGTTTCAGTACAATTATCCCATATTATGTCGGCATAGTCGAAATGAGGGAGTATAAATGACTTAAACAGTGTTTCAAGTGTCTTCCTATTAAGTTTATATTTATAGCTTTTAAGGCATGAAACCAACATAGTTACAGTATTTATTAAGCTTTTAATATGCTCGTCCCATTTACAATTGTTCTGAATAATGAGACCTAGGTGTTTATGCATGCTTTTATTTTGGAGGTGGGTTGATTCGAATGAGAGAGGCAAGATCGTGTTATTGTTTCGAGAAAAATGTATGTAAAAATGTATGTATGTATGTATGTATATGATATATGTAATGTATAATATATATATATATATATATATATATATATATATATATATATATATATATATATATATATATATATATATATATACACATACATACATCTATACACAAAGATTGAGGGCAGATTTTGCACCAACACGTTTGATTAAAAAAAAAAATCTTTTATATCAAGGATAATGGAGTAAGCATTGATGCGCTTTTTTTAACATCCAATCCCTGTGTGTTTGCAGTTTTGTTTAAATGTTATCTGTTCCCAACAGCACACAATGGCCTGCTTTTACAAAATGTGTGTGTAGTTATATATGCCTGTGTGTTTTGTTGTTGTTGCAAGGAAAGATACTGTAAACTTACAAGACAAATTTCAAAGCTGACATGGATTGTGTGGAAAGTGTGTGGGGAGAGGAGCAGGGTTTTTAATCAAGGTTAGACAGGGTCCAAAAGTGGCCAAAATCATATTTTTTAGAATTCAAAATTGCTGAGTACATTTACGGATATCTTCCTGTGTGAATTTAAAGAACTCGGGTTGTAAAACATGTCTGTAGAAACAGGCTACTTCTACTTGTTATAGATAAAAAGGTTTAGGAGTTTGAAACATTTAGTTTTGACAACCATATTGGATTGTTTCCATGGCAACAGTGCAGAAAACTGAGTAATTCTTTGATTTTTTATGCTTTACAAGTGATGCCCTTTCAATATATGGCATAACTTTTAACATGAGCTTGTAAACAAAATTTCATCAGTTTCTACCCCCGTGTACCTCCTTTAATCCCTTCAAAACAAAATGCGAAAACAAAAAAGAACCCCCTGGTCTAGTGATTGCTATTTATGTTTCTTAAAATGACTGTAGATGATGTTGGTGGCAAACCTGTGAATTGATTTTCTGCTGAAAGGTTGATGGCAGATTTTACACGAACAAATATGAATTAATCTTCTGCTGGAAGATTGTTGAAAGATTTTACACCAACACATTTTTTTTTGTAAATCACATAAAATGTTAAAAACAAAGGAACACTTGTGCAGTGATTGCTTTTGATATTCTGATTTTATGTATTGCATTGGATAAATGTGCCTGTTTGGTTTGTTTCTCTTTGTCTTTTTGTCATTTTAGTATTGAGAGCGATGGAAATTAACAAGAAAAATGCAGCATGTTGTATAATAGTGTAGAAGCTGTGCGGGTAAAGGTTTTGTTTTCTATTTATTTATTTATTGGTTTTTAAATCACATAAAATTTAAGAACAAAAAGAAAGCTTGTGCTGTGATTGGCATTAAAATTCTGTAAAATGACTTTGATGATGTTGGTTGCAGATCTGTGTATTGATCTTCTGCTGGAAGATTGATGGCAGATTTTACAACACATCTTTAAAAAAATCTTTGTGAAGCACTAATTGTATGATTTTAAACATAGTATTGAATCAAATGTGGTGTGTGTGCTTTTTTTCGAAGAGGTTTTCTTCTTTTTGAATCAAATGTGGAAGTAAAGAGAAAATTTTGCTGTGATCTTACAAAAAATGTATGTGAAAGACAAATGGTATATGATAAGTATAGTAGTGGATGTGGATTTTTTTCTTTTTTTGGGGGGAGAGCTTTTCTTTTTTATCACATCAGATTTGAAAACAAAAAGAAAGGTGGTGTTGTGATTGTCATTTATATTTTAATGATTTTATGTCTAGTATTAGATAAAAGGTGCCTGGGTGGTTTGTTTCTTTTTTTTTTAAATAATGAGATCAATAATAATTGGAAAATTTACAAGAAACAGGAGTATGCTTTATAATAGTGTAGAAAGTGTGTGAAGAGATTTTTTTCTAAATGACATTAAATTTGAAAGGAAACAAAAATCTTGAGCTGGTATTGACATCAGTATTCTGTGAAATAACTTAAGATGATGCTGGTGGCAGATTTGTATATTGATCTGCTGGAAGAATGATGGCAGATTTTACACCAAGATTTGTTACGAAAAGTACATTTGAAATTCTGATCGTTTATGACATGAAATGTAAGAGGGAATAAAATCTTACGTTTTTTTTCTGGAGAGGTTTTTCTTCTTTTTTTATTTGGGAGAGGGGTTTTTTTTCTCCCCCACCCCCCACCCCCCACCCCCCCATGAAGTTTTATAGGGTTTTTATCAATCACATCAAATGTGAAAACAAGAAAAAAAAGTTGTGCTGTGATTGCCATTGATATTCTAATTTTTTGCACAGTATTGGTTACAACTTGCCTGTGTGTTTTGATTTTTTTTCTAAATTAATAATGATATAAAATTGGAGAGGAGATGGGCCCCTCCCTCAATATTCTTGCCCCTAGAGAAGCTGAAGTCTCACTCTGGGATGCCTTGCTCCCCTATAACCACATGGGTTATGCAGCACCTTTTTTTTTTTATAAAATGGAAAATTAACAAGGAAATGTAATGTTGTATAATAGTGTAGAAAGTGTTCCAGAAGTTTTTGTTTTATTATTTTATTTTAGTAAAATCACGTTAAATGCGAAAACAAAAAGAAAGCTTGTGCTGTGACTGCCATTGTAAATTATTGATTTTTTGTACAGTATTGGATGAATGTGCCTTTGTGTTTTGTTTCTCTCTTTTTTTTGTTTTTTTAATAATGAGATCCAATGGAAATGACAAGGAAATGTAGAATGTTGTCTGATAGTGTAGAAATTATGTGTGGGAGTTTTTTTTTAATTATTTTTTTTAATTGCATCAAATTTGAAACAAAAGGAAAGTTTGTTGGTGGCAGATCTGTATATTGATCTTCTGCCGGAAGATTGATAGCAGATTTTACACCAATACACTTTCATACTATGTGTAAAGTGTGCATGCCCGTTGCTGTTTATTTAACCGAATGAAACGAAGATAGAGGAGAAACTGCACAGGCTGTTGTTGTTGTTGTTGTTGTTGTTGTTGTTGTTGTTGTTGTTGTTGTTGTTGTTATTATTAGGCATTGTGACTTGGTCATTTCTCTACTTTTCTGATGGGTTTCCTTAGGTCTGAAAACACCAGCCTCTACAACAGCTTTGTTAGTGAGGTATAGTGACTCAGTCATTTCCTTCAATTTGTGATCGTTTTTTTCTTATGTGTGAAAATATCAGCGGCTTTGAGACAGTTTTCATGAGGTATTGTGGCTCGGTCAGTCCCTTGCATTTCTGATAGGTTTCCTTGTGTCTGAAAATACCAGCACCACCAACAGTTTTCATGAGGTATTGTGAACGGATCATTCCTTCCATTCCCAAGGCGTTTCCTTGTCCTTCACCTCCTTTATAAACATGGGTCCTAACCTGGTGGTGAGTCATTATGTGGATCATCCTGAAGACTCAACAGTGGGCCAGGTTCTGCTGATCATCACCTTGGAGTCATCTGCTGCTTGAGATCCTGGCATCTGTCTGTAAGTACTTTGCCGCTAGAGTTGAGAGATTTTGTACATATATCATACTGGATTTCAGCTATCATCTTTTTCTGATAAAAAAAAATAGTTTTCACTTATTTTTTTCTGTATCATTTTTTACAGACATTTTCTTTTTGATCAGGGGTCTTATGCTAAGAAAAATCCACTTCACATTCTTTCAGAAAACGAGTTAAGATTTGTAGGTATACAGATCTTGTGGTGTTTGGTTGCTGTAGACATGGCAGCTTCTAACTCGGGGACGAAAAGTATCATGATTGTGTGGACAGTAAAGCCTCCTTGTTGAAAATTATTGGAAAAAATACTGACAGTTATAGTGTGTTTGATCAGAATAACTTGTCGTATTGTAGGTGGTTTTTTTTTTTTAATGTTTAGCTTCATAAATTAGCTGGACTCGAATTTGACTATGAATTGGAGAAGAAGCGTGGTGAAATCTGTCAGCTGAAATTAAATCGTTATGATATCGGAGCCAATAAAACTAGAATTTCCAGTCCACTGATGATGACTTACTGCTTTCAGGGGCTCTGGGTCTGGAATCAAGTGCCAGTGACCTGAGGTGTGTGAGGGCAGCCATCCTGAACTGCCTTCTCTGAAAGCTAGACAAGGTATTTATATTTGCTTCTGTATTTTTCTGAACTTTCTGATCTGATACTTTTGTCTGTCAACTTTGTTGTTTTTGCTCTCTTGTACCTTTTCTGTCTATTTTTTCTCGTTCCTCCAATGGTTCTCCAATGGTGAAATGTGTGTGTATGTGACCAGTTTTAGGCCACTATTTTAGGCCACTGAATGTCAAAGTCATTCGGATGAGACTCGAAACCGAGGCCCCGCGTGCGAATGCACGCAGAACATCTTGCGCACACGTTAAAACCCCGTTCCACCTTTCGGAAGAGTAGGCCATCGTGTGCCGGTAGGAGCGGATGACAAAATTATAACAAACCAGCATGCACACAGGTGTCATGTTTAGACACCATCCCTGAGGAAAAATCGGGGAATTGGAGTCCCAGAGCGGCTCGGGGCTGTAGGTATATGGCAACGGTACTGGAACCATTCGTATCGGTCAATGCCCTTCCAATGGATCATTCCAGTGCCGTGGAGAAGGGGGGTCTGCTGCATGGGTAACAGCTTGCCCTCCATACATACTTGCCCAGGCTTTGCGCTCTAAAATGTACAGCAGCAACAAGACAACAACAGTTGATCATCGTTGTTCGTCGTTGATCTTTGCGCCTGGTGGCAGCATGATCTGTGGCTCTGTAGGTCAAATGCAAGCGCTTTGATTTGTCTTTACAAGAGAAAGCGCTATACAAATTCCATGTATTATTATTATTATTATTATTATTACTATTTAGGTGTTGGTGCAGTGTTGTAGTTTAAACATTTCTCAGTGTTGCATCTGTAAAGTGGTTCATGCTCTAGTTTGTGGTCTCAGTCTTCCCATTAAGCCTGCATATTTTTCTCTAGGTAGGAACAGGATGGAGTTTTTAAAAAGCGATTAAAACCATGCATTTCATGAGACTTGAACTACTACCAAGTTCAGTGTGTTAGCCACTGCACCATTGCAGCTAGTCAACTTTTTTTCTTTATTGATAGACAAATCATGTACCTCTAATGTTAGAATTTTCTCTTATTTCAAACTTTGTGATTTTTATCTATTCAACCAAGTGCCATATGAGCCACAACAGTTCCAGTGCAATCCAAAGTAGAAGGGACTGCTAAACCAGACCATCAACTCGCCATCCAATGCTGTCTGCTACAACTGCACCAGAGGCTGCCATGCACGGTTGGACTTGCGAGCAGCTCCAGACATAGCCCCCAGCACGACTGAAGCAGAGAGAAGACACAGCCATTGTCCTCCGAGACGGGAGGAGCCTGACTGAATGGGGACTAGCATCACTACTGCTGTACTGAAAACGTCCCTGTATGTACCTGCGTCAAATGGAGTCAAGATGTCTGACATTCGGCAAAATTCAGGTTAGAAGATTGCTATCATTAATAAAAAAATTTTAAAAATTGTAACCAATAGGGTGAAAGTGTGATGTCGTTTAAAGAACAATTCCGAATTATTTTGCATTCACATAAACTATGTTGTATTCACATAAAATTGAATCTTTTGAACATTTAAACAAAACACAAAGAAAAATAGTTATGTCTTTAAAGAATGATTGTGAATTTATTCTGTTCCGGAGCCATGTGTTTAAAGCATGTTTTTATATTAATTTTGAGGTAACAAAGTAAGAGTTAAAATGAGTCAATGTCTGTAAAGAACAATTGTAAATTCATTCTGCTTCAAAGTGGTAAGATAAAATCATCGTAGGGTATGAGCTAACACTCCACGTTTCCCTGTCCTGATGACTTCTTCACTGCTGACAGGAACAACTGGACAGGAACCAAGTGGCGAAGAACAGACAGGCCATCCAGCACCACTTGTCGGTTACCAGCACAGGATCAGGTAACAGCTTGGTGTCCACCACCACCCCTCCCTTCCCCATCCACTAGACTGTGAGTGGTGGTCTGGGTGCTAGTATTTTGGATGAGGCGATAATCTGAGGCCCCGTGTGCAACACACATTTAGCGCACATAAAAGAACCTAGGGCAACAGGAGAGTTGTCACTGGCAAAATGATGTAGTAAAAAGCCACTCTGAGAAGGAAACAAATACACATGCAGACAGAGAAAAACTGGGTGGCGCTGCTCTTGTGGTGACGCGCTGTCCCCCAGGGAGAGCAGCCCGAATTTCATGCAGAGAAATCTGCTACGAATTTAAAGTGATATAGAAATAGATTTACAACACATTAGTGACTATTCCCTCTGTCTTTGCATATCTGTGTGTCTTGTATTTGTGTTTGTATTGTTCGAACCTGATAGAAGACTCCAGCTGTATCCAACACTATTTTTTAAAGATCTTGTTCATACATTTCTAGGATTTAAAAAATTATGAGTAGTCGTTCAGACCACAGATGCTAATCAAATTGAGTTCTTCAATATCGCTGCAAAAAGGTAACATTCGAGAGTATCTGAGTTAATTGAGTTTAAATTTACAGTCATTATTATGCATAGCACCAGCTTTTCTTACAATGTATTTAAAGCAAAAATGCTGTTTACATCTCATTCATCACTGTAGAATGACACTGCTTCCATGGCAACATGAGAACATTAATGGCGGAATAATTCCCCATAGTCTTCAATATATCATATACATCACCTAAGTTCGACATTGACTATTCGCCTTCACCTATCCTATAGTCTGGTTGACCTTGGGGCAACACTGAAGATATTGCAGCCAGCTTCCTCCATTCCTTGTGGTTCTTAGCTTTCATCAGTATGTCATTCCACTCAAGGCCAGTCCACTCTCTGATGTTGTCTTCCCATTGTTTTCTCTGCCTCAAATTTGTCAAGTCAAAAATATTTTAATTATCTGATGAAGGGCAATTATAACACTGACAAGGACATACCTGATAGAAATAACAATATTGAAAAAAGTTGATTTTACATTTGTTTAAAGATTCCAAGATAACTTGAAAAAAAGAACACACACACCTACTCCTGATGTAGGCACGAATTGTAGTGAGGGCTAGAAAAGACATAATCTCTCTCTCTCTCTCTCTCTCTCTCTCTCTCTCTCTCTCTCTCTCTCTCTCTCTCTCTCACTCCCTACCTCTCTCTCTATCTCCCACTCCCTCCCTCCCTCTCTCTCTCTCTCTCTTCCCCCCCCCCCCTCTCTCTCTCTCTCTCTCTCCCTCTCCCCACACACACATCTAAACCCTCCATTGCCTTGTCAGAAGGATAACATTCCTCATTTCTCACTCCTTTAATAAAGATGTCTATAAACTGTCCACTCTCCCTTTTTTCCTGTTAATTTTCTACCTTCCCAGTCCATTCTTTTAGTCCCTGAGCAAGTCTGACAACTTTTTCTTTCCGTTCTTTTTTCAGATGTGATGACATTTTGAGGACATCTCTTATCAAAGACATCACTACAATCAAGGAAAAGGACTTTCCAGTAACTCAAAAAGAAAACTGTCACCGGGCTGGTTACGCCAAGCGCCTCTCTCCAAGGAACAACATGTATGACTGTCCTGGGTTGACCCTTATGGCTGACCAGAGTGTTGATACAAGGAACGTCAGTAGGGTTGATTTAAACCCGAGGTTGATGTGCATCGAGGTGTAAAGTTTTGAATTGAGATTTACTAATTTGACAAGGTGATAGCCCCCCCCCCCCCCCCCCCCCCCCCCCTGCTCAATATGGTCTCTGGTCTGGGGAGTTATAAATCACAATGGATTGGATTGGATTTTTGTGATATGCTGTTTTTGCCTTCATTGCAATCAGTTATAAAGACCCCCTCCCCCATCCTCAATTTTCTCAGCTAGAGCTCTGAGGTTTGCCAACAGATTTTGAAGGTAGCCGCAATCCGAATTCAGGGTTGATGTCTGAATTTCATCAATGAGTTTATTTTTTACAAAATATTGGTGTTGGATAATTTTACAAAGATGTGTGTTGTGGTGTGTTGTGATGTGTTGTGATGTGTTGTGTTGTGTTATGTTGTGTTATGTTGTGTTATGTTGTGTGGTGGTGGTGGTGGGTATGTGTGTTTTGGTGTGTGTATGTGTGTGTTGGTGTGTGTGTGTTGGTGTGTGTGTATGTGTGTGTTGGTGTGTGTGTGTTGGTGTGTGTGTGTGTGTGTGTGTGTGTGTGTGTGTGTGTATTTTTCAGTTTGTGTATTTACATGAGTGATATTAGACAGTGTGTGTGTGTGTGTGTGTGTGTGTGTGTGTGTGTGTGTGTGTAAAGGGGATAGTTGGGAGGAGACATCAGACTGGAAGGAGAGGGAGGGGAGGGAGAGGGGTGTTTAGGAGGGGGTATGGGTGCACATTTAGAGCAGTGGGGATAGAAAAAAGAGGGCTGGCTAATAGATTTTTTCTTGTGTTTTTTTTTTCAGTTCCTAGACTAGAGCTCCTAAGTGAACCAATAGTCAGAGTGGTGCATACACAACCTATTTGCCAACCATTAAGGTAGCTGCATTTCGACTTCGAGGATCTTAAATGGTTTATTTTGGGGGCTTTTTTAAGTGGATGCCACTCGTACAAGGTATGTCACATCTTAACTCTTCTTTCAATGGTAGCAGAACTGGAAGTTTTGCTACACGAAGTCCAATGCATAGCCTCAGCTTTTGATAGAACGGGTGACTCTGGTTTAAAGCTCCTTACCATTGCAAAATACGTATAGCCGTTGTGGTCGGTAGAATAATAAACAAGAAATAAATACCAGTGTGTCTATAGCTACATACCATTTTTCTATGTGCTATTGTGTCCACATTTGTTCTAACATTCAGACTGACCATCTGACAGACAACCCTTCCCTGTTGTTAACTAACACTAATTCTAACACTAACCTCAACTCTTAACCCTGGCTCCACATGTGGACACAAAAGGCAGGTAGACAACATGGTATATGCTGACACACTGGCTAAACACTTTTTTCTTTGTGGTTGAAAGGAACTGATTTGAATCGCTTATTAAGAGTAAATGGATAAGCACAGAACTGCTTTGCAGCATGCTTTCAAAAACAAAACAAAAATCATACACAAACAGTGATGATCAAAGTTTTAAAGGCACCAACAGGATTTTAAAATGATCATGATAACCAAATACAAATATTCGTATATAAAGAAATGGTTCCTTAGCAAGAGCTGTAGGGTTCCTATATGGTCAGATTTGTTTGTATGCAACCGTTTTTGCCCACCATGAAGAAAGCCATATCTCGACTGAAGAGATAGAAGAATATATCATAGAGACTACTGCTAGGGTTGGTAGGGCAGGGTGCTAGATTGTAAGGGAAAAGAATGCTAGGAAGGGGTGGAGGGATTGGAGGGGGTGTTGAATGATCAGGTATATTAATATATAACCTAGAGATGGGGAAAGAGGTGTAATGGCTGAGGATGGGGACAAGCTTCTCGTGTTTTTGAGATGATAATCATTTTTTGAGGTAAGATATTCAAGTTTCTGAAGTGTTCACACTCAGTTGTTTGGAGATTTTATTTTTAGAAACTAACAGTATTCGTAGTCATATTTTATTGTATGGAATACGGGGAGGCAGTCAAACTGTCATTAGGTTCAGGAAGGGTGGACAGCATTTTGGGAAATAACTGGAACACAAAAAGTAGAGGTAGCTGGTTTTAGAAAACATGCTTGGATAAATTCAAAGGGAGAGCATTTTAGAAAAAAAATGTTCAAAGCCAGAAATAGGGGTGCTAGTTTTAGAATGAATGTGTGTGTGTGTGTGTGTAATTACTATTGATAAAAACCAGAGATAGAATGTTCAAGTCCGTGATGGGAGGGAAGGAGGGGAGAGAGAGGAAGGAGAGGGAGGTGAGAGGGGGAGAGAGAGAGAGAGAGAGAGACACGGACACAGACAGACAGACAGACAGACAGACAGAGAGACCAGCCTGTTTTGTCACATCTTTTGGAAAAAAAACGCACCAAATTTTTTGTGAGGAGGGTGTGGATGCACGTGCTTGCGTGCGCATGCTTGTGTTTGTGTGCACCTTTTCTTATATGCGTGCATGTGGCAGAGGCCCTACACTTAGCTGTGGTGCATCATACTGTTGTATATTATGATTCTTAATATGGGTTCCGCAAAGTGTTATAGCGTACAATGTACCTACGCCTTTCCTTCAACAAACTTACTAGATTCAAGCCAGACTGGCCTGGGCCTCTTCGGAACTGTGGTGTCGTCACAAGTCTGGCACCACACATATAAAAAGTGTTGGTAAAGCAATGCAAAAACAGACACAAATCAATAATTCTAAGAACATTTATTATACAAAGATCCAACATTCACTCAAACATAAAAGATAACGTTCACTCGCACACTACAACAAACTCACTATACAACCATCAGCTTCAAACCCAATGATTAAAATCCACATAAATCACTGAACAAATCTTCATAATACCACAAGTCAAAACCTATACATCAACATCAACACACTCACAATATTCAAGCCTCTAGAAAACTTCTGGGTTCCACACCCTCACTCACTCTGACAACTTTACAAGAAGAAGAAAAATGAATAAGATACAAATAAAATACCCAAAACAGATAAGGAAAAATACCACCAATATGGTACGTGATGAAGCCATGCCAGATTTACATACCTCCCTAAAAACTCTTAAGTGGAATCAAACCATATATATTCATGATAAAACCAAAGAATGACCAAATCACATGTGGTTATATCAACTTAGGCCTCAAAATATCAAGCAATGATTATGTCAACATGTATGTGTATATCCCACCAAAGCCAAGGAAACCAATAATTCCACTTACTCCAAACAACAGACCCTTCCTCCCTCGGGCACCACTAACCATCATACACACTACCAACCCTGGCTCACAGTGGCATACTACAATGCCATCACAAACAGTCCAGAAACACAACACAGCTGAAGATAGTGCTCTGATGTGCCAGTACAAAACCTAGCTCCAAAGGAACGCGGTTCCATAGCATAAACAAATAACCACAGGTGAAGAGACTTCAAATCCTCTGAAGTATTCATGACATAAGAACTGAAGAACCATCCTAAGGAATATTGTTCTCACATAAAGAAAAGAAAATAACCACAGATACAGCTTTGTAAATCTTGTCAACTGTTCCCACCGGCACACAATGGCCTACTCTTACAAAAAGCGGAATAGAACTTAACATGTGCGAAAGGTGTTCTGCGGGCATTCACACACCAGCCTCAGTTTATAGTCTCATCTGAAGGATGTGTGTAGTAGTAGTCTTCAGTTTAATGTCTTTCCACTTGAAGTGATACCAGAAAGGATGTGTGTGTGTGTGCGTGTTTGATTAGATTTGATTCGATTTATTCTTTTATATCAAGGATAATGTCCTTTTTACATCCAGTCCCCATGTGTATACAGTTTTGTAAATGTCGTCTGTTCCCACCGACACACAATGGCCTGCTCTTACAAAAAGTGTATGTCACTGTGTGTGTGTGTGTATGTGTGAGCACGTGTGTGAGTATGCGCACACACGTGTGTGTGTGTGTGTGTGTGTGTGTACACATTTTTGCATGCATATGTGCATGCGTGTGTGCATGCATGCATGCGTGTGTGCATACATGTGTGTATATGTGTGTTTCAATTTGATATATAACTTTATGTAGCTCAAGACGACAAAAAGGTGATGATGATGAATTGTGGAACATAACAACCCTAGTAATGCCAGAAACAGTTTTTAAAAATATCGCTAAAAGAATGTAACAGCTAACAAATGTAAATACAAAAACAAGAACATCATTAATCAAAAAAAGAAACTCAACTACAACCAAAAGAAGTTTAAAGGTACAATGGGGATCAAGTCCTGATTTCAAAGCACACAGTCCTCACTACAGCAGAGATCACCGTTTCAAGGCAAAACCAATTTCACATAGCAGGGGGTTTTGTTTTTTGCTGCCTCGTCTTCTGTGACGTCCTCGTACTGCTGTTCCCATGCCACTCATTTCAATCTCCCCGCCACAGCCATACCCAAATTCGTTGTGTCTCATTCCTCGGGATCGGCAGTCCACAGGGAGCCCATCAATATTAGGCCGCCGTAGGGCCACCAGCCAGAGGGGCCCTGCACTTCTGCTGAGTCACTTTGGTGGTGTTCAGTGGTGTCTGTTCTGAGCTAACATACCCAGGACACCACCTACTAAGCCCCCTACTAACGATAGTATTAGCTTAGTCACGGAGCCAGACTGAGTGAGTCACCCACCCGAGGTGGCGACCACCACAACGTCCCTCCAACGACCGTCTCCCCGCTAACCTCTAACCCCAAAGGCTTTGACACAAACTCACCTCAAGCACAGAAGCTGATGGGGAAATCGAATCTGAGGTCACCATGAGACCAGAGCAACGGGAGCCACCGAATCAGAGGCAATTTTTATTATTGCATGATGATCAATGGGGATGGGGATGATGTAATGATGCTGCTGTGGAAGTGCATCCGCTTTGAGACTACTTGACAGGGTTATACTCTATGCTTACTGTCATAATATATCCCAGTGTCAACTGGGCCCGAGAGATACAGACACCTGCAGTGTTGGTCAGGTAATTAGAGCAACACTCTCAAATTCGCATCGGTAAATTGGATGAAACTTGACTGTGTGGTCCCAGTCTCCCCACTGAGCCCACAGCACACTCACTCTGGGTAGGAGCCGGCCGGAGTCCGAAAAATCCCTATGACTTATGGGACTCAAACCCACGACCTTCCATTCTGAAATCCAAGGTGCTAACCACTGCGCCAAGGCGGCTGGTATTTCACATAACAGTTTACAGTTGCTGAAAACCTTATCCTAGGAGTTGTGGATGGCAGGCAGATACTGTTTCAACAACTGACATTCAAAAAGAATATGAATGTCTGGTATTGTTCCGCCACATATACAATATACATTTTTCACAAATTTTGTCTGGAATGCATTTAACTTAAGTCTATTGATAAGGAAGGAAGGTGGCAGGATGGTTAAGACATTCGCCTGCCAACAAGTAAACTGTGAGGTTCTGGGTTCATACCCAGCCTCGCCCTTTCTTCCCAGTTTGACAAAAAAATCGAGCTGAATGTCAGTTATTCGGATGAGACTATAAACCAAGGCCCCATGTGCGAATGCACACAGAACATCTTGCACATATGTTAAAACCCTGTTCCGCCTTTTGGAAGAGCAGGCCATCATGTGCCGGTAGGAGCGGATGACAAAATTATTAAAAAAAACCCAGCATGCACACAGGTGTTGTGTTTAGACACCATGAGGAAAAATCAGGGAGTTGGAGTCCCAGGGTGGCTCGGGGTTATATATGGCAATGTTCTGGTGGCTCCTGCGACAGTACTGGAACCATTCATATCGGTCATTGCCTTTCCAATGGATCATTCCAGTGGCGTGGAGAGGGGGCTCTGCTGCATGGGTAACAGCTTGCCCTCCATACTTACCTACCCAGGCTTTGTGCTCTAAAGACTAGAGCGCTCCTCGATAGTCTTCTGAGACTGATGGGTGCCTACAACCTACCTATTGGTAAGACAAATAATTGGCCAGAGTTGAGATTTCTCAAAACCATAATGTGAAGAAAGAATATGATGAGCCTCATAAATGGGGTAAAAATGACATAAGTAATACCCAGCATCTTCCTGTTTTTCTCTCACACTTTTCCAGCAGGCACTTTCCATCATGCTGTATCTTGCATGAATAGAAAGAGGAATGTGGAGAATACAAGCACAATGCCAATGCTTTGCTGCAGTTTTTGCAGCTTTGTCAACTTTTTCATTGTAATATATATATATATGTGTGTGTGTGTGTTGTTGTTGTTGTTGTTGTCTTCAATTTAACATCTGTCCCCTATGTGATATTAGATGAGAAAAGTGGAAAGTGTAATGGAAGTTAAGGAAGTGAATGAGATGAGAGGAAGCAGAAAAGATTAAGAAATAGCATCAGTGTTGGTATTTTTGTGCACAAAAAATGTGGAAAAAGTACTAATAATCTTAACCAGGAGCAAAATTTAAACTAAACAAAGTAGGAAAATGAAACAATAATAATGTGACTACAAAAAAATACTCAAGTGGGATGTGCAATAAACATTTAGCAATGGCAAAGGTAACTTTGAATTTTTCAATACATTTTCCAGAGACTGCTCAGAAAATGTAGGTAAGAAAGATTTTACAATAGGGCACTCAAATATGATTTGAGTACTGGAATCATGATCTCCACACAGACATCTGACATTTTTGCAGAATTGGATAAAGAATGCATTTAGTTTCATTCTAAAATATGTTGTATCAATCCTTCTTACAGTTAGAAAATTTAACTATTTTTGAGAAGGAGGCCATATAACAAGAAATATGGACAGTAGTCAGACGACTCTTTAAAGATTGTTCCTTGAATCGATCAGATTCTTTTAACTTTCCCCACGATGTTTGTTCTAATATATGGTATACCTCATGTATAGATAAGGGAACATGCAGTTCTATCAATTTCAAATCATGTCTTGCCCCCTTTTTGGCAATTCTGTCAGCCCACTTGTTTGAAAAAATTCCAGCATGAGTAGGTACCCAACAAAAAGAGACAGGAATACCTCATAATTGTTTTAAATTAAAAAAACTCTTAAACTTAGGATGCAAAGAGAAAATGACGAATTCAAAGCCTATGTCATGATTTTCTAAACTGAAAATCATGGACACGGGCTTTGCATTCGTCATACCAGCACTTAAAATAGAGAAATCGTACTTACTATCTTGGTAAACACTGTTCAATACTTACTGCTGAACTTACTGCAATTCTTATGGCTCTTAGCTATATGTGTGTGTGTGTGTGTGTGTGTGTACCTTTGAGTGTGATACAAGATAAAGTGAACAAAGAAAGAGACAACAACAAAACCACCCCACTTTACGTCTACAAGTTTTATCTGTCCCTTGCCAGTCTTAAGCCCAAATTCCAACCTATAGGCATTCCTTTATAAAGGGGAGGGGGGGGGGAACTGAACAAATCAAACTAAAACAAGAAAAACACAAAAGTTTGCCAACAGGGCTTCTAACTAAACCGTTCTCTATCTCCATCATAATCACATTATTAGCCAATGTTTTGTTCAAATGACATTAATTCAAACATACTGCGCAAAGCGCACACTATAACAAAAAATATCATTATAGTTTCATTTTCGCTGGTTAAATGAAGAACTTGATAAACCATTCAAAATCCTCAATTTTGATTTTACTTGCAATAACTTTTTCCTGTGCAAATGCAGATGGAAATGAAAGTCTAGAAATTTCTGTCTGCCTGTATAGTTCCTCTGTAAGCAGGATGTTGCTGCCACATCCCTCTGTTATTAGATGACAGACTTGGATTTACAGAAAGCCCCACTTTCCCAACCGCCAGCAGTGACCATGAACAGCTGGCCGGTTTGTGCAGGGTCAAAACAAGGGCGCCTGTGGCCACTTTGCCTCTGCCAGCTTTGACCATCCCCAGATATTTTGGGCAGGAAGGTAAAATCAGATCAGCAGATAGACTTGCGCTTCCAGAAGTTCCCTTCCTGTTGTGGCCAGGTCTAGCAGTGAACGGAACTGTTACAGGTAGTAATCTTGCACTGTGAGAAACGGCTATCCTGTTTGGGGGTATTTTGAGCAGGACTGGGATGGGTGAGAACTTTAAGACAACAGTATATTTTTTGAAAATAACCACTTAAAAATCAAGCACAGCCACATGGCTTGTGGTAGTAGTAACGTGCATACTAAAAAGAGTCTGAAAATGCAAAAAGTGGCTGACAGACAGTTCTGGCAAGCAACCCTGGATAGAGCACTACTTCTCCTGTATCCTGATGCTCATGATTCACCCAAACAAGCTGCCTGAGGGGTCCAAGTCACTACTTTCCTTTCTCTCCTTGCTGTCCCACACCCCCCCCATGTCTGTGTATCCTGTGTCTTTCTCCTGCTTGTGTGGTTTCTTCTTCACCATGCGGCCTGTTTCAAAGAGGAGCAGGTAGTGGTCCTGGCTTTCCTGCAGCAGCCTGTCCACGCTTTTCCCCGCCGCTCTGCTCCCTCGCTGTCGCCTCTTCCACTGGCTGGGCTCTCCAAAACAGTCCACGTCATCGTCACGCAGCGTGCTCTTGTTCATCAGTTCCGAAAAGATTTCAGAGGAGCTTGTGGTGCTCCTGTGTTTCCTTCTGTCGCTCTCGGTCTGTGATCCTGGTAGGTCACCACAGTGGGAGGTAGTGGCAGTGGTGGAAACCTGACCTGAACTACCTGTCTGTCTGCAGGGGCCAGGGGGGTGTGTGTGTTTGTGGCCCCGCTGTGGAGGGGGAGGTTTCCTCTTCTGGTCCCTGTCTTCAGGCTCAGGGAACAGATCGTCC
This sequence comes from Stramonita haemastoma, assembly GCA_030674155.1. NCBI lineage: Eukaryota > Metazoa > Mollusca > Gastropoda > Neogastropoda > Muricidae > Stramonita > Stramonita haemastoma. The sequence goes on from CM060322.1 coordinate 58,760,102, forward strand.
AGCACAGATACTCTGCTTCCCCCCCCAGCCCCTTTTTCCTTCACACCAACACCTGGGCCGTGTTTTGAAGATGGCCGCGCATGAGGCAGATCCTGATTCCTCCTAGAGTCACAGTCCTCACCTCCAGGAGTCCTGCCCAGTTCACGAAGAAGGCCTTCCACATCCTCGGTCTCCACGAACCTGTTGTCCAACTCCACGTTTCTGCTCCTAACCTTGTCTGCCCTCTTGCAGGTCACTGTGGCTGCAGCAGTCATGGCTTCTTCCTTGTCCCTTCTGTCCAACAGCCATGCTGACACCCCGCCATGCTGCCTCTGTCCACTGCGCCCCACTCTTCTCCTGTTTCCAATGGCCTTGACCCTGGCAGGGCTGACTGAAGCTCCGATGTTGAACTGGGAGTCATCTCCAGGAGAGTCTTCATCCAGGATGGGGGTGGTGGCCGTGTGCTGAAGTGGAGACAGTTCCGTATCTTCAAGGTCATCAGACAGGAGCCCACGACCTTTCCCAGGCCCCCGACGTGCAGTGGCTTTTTTCCTGGGGGCAGATCTGGGCTGGCTCCTTTTCCTCAGGCCTGAAGACAAAAAAAGTTATTCTGTTTTCAGGAGGGGTTGTGTGTTTGCTTTTGTTCCACAGCTATCTTGAAAAAGAAGTCTTCAATGTGATGCCCCATTGGCTTTGAAAGCAGTCAAGATTGACAAAAGAGATATAAACCAGCACTCCTGCAAGTATAGAAACCGGCATGTTTAACACTGCTTCTGGCTTCATATGTATATCTTGATCATGATATTGTTCCTACCAATGTCAACAAATTCTGGACTGTAAAATCTCTTAAGGAAGAAGTAAGGGATAAACTGATGTGCAACAATTTTGTTTTAGTTAGAACCCATTTCTTAACGCACAAAGCCTTAAGCATTACACAAAGGTATAAAGCACAGAGACATACACATGAGGAGAAAAGGGGAAGAGAGATACAAACGTGCATATTATTATGCTGGTGCATCAAAGTACAAAAACAGTAAAATCACACAAGTCTCTCCCCCCCCCCCCCCCCAAAAGTATGCTCACTCTTGACTCACTAACTCTCTCTCTCTATCTCTCTCTCACACTCACACACACATGCATGTACGCACACACACACACACACATGCATGCACACACACACATGCATGCACACACGCACACATGCATGCACACACACACGCACACACACACACACACACACACACAGAACCTCATGCATACACGTTAAAACCCATTCTGCCTTTAGGAAGAGTAGGCCATTGCATGCTGATGGGAACAGATGATAAAAATGTATATAACATATGAACACTGGCGTAGGAATAGGCCACTGTGTGCTGATGGGAACAGATGATAAAAATTTATAAATGTAAGCATGCTGGAGTAATAACAGGCCATTTTGTGCCGATGGGAACAGATGACAAAAATTCATAAATGTAAGCACACTGGTGTCGTGTTTAGACATAATTCCTGAAGTAGCATGTTGGAGTAATAACAGGCCATTTTGTGCCGATGGGAACAGATGACAAAAATTCATAAATGTAAGCACACTGGTGTCGTGTTTAGACATAATTCCTGAAGTAGCATGTTGGAGTAATAACAGGCCATTTTGTGCCGATGGGAACAGATGACAAAAATTCATAAATGTAAGCACACTGGTGTCGTGTTTAGACATAATTCCTGAAGTAGCATGTTGGAGTAATAACAGGCCATTTTGTGCCGATGGGAACAGATGACAAAAATTCCTAAATGTAAGCACACTGGTGTCGTGTTTAGACATAATTCCTGAAGTAGCATGTTGGAGTAATAACAGGCCATTTTGTGCCGATGGGAACAGATGACAAAAATTCATAAATGTAAGCACACTGGTGTCGTGTTTAGACATAATTCCTGAAGTAGCATGTTGGAGTAATAACAGGCCATTTTGTGCCGATGGGAACAGATGACAAAAATTCATAAATGTAAGCACACTGGTGTCGTGTTTAGACATAATTCCTGAAGTAGCATGTTGGAGTAATAACAGGCCATTTTGTGCCGATGGGAACAGATGACAAAAATTCATAAATGTCAGCACACTGGTGTCGTGTTTAGACATAAATCCTGAAGTAGCATGTTGGAGTAATAACAGGCCATTTTGTGCCGATGGGAACAGATGACAAAAATTGATAAATGTAAGCACACTGGTGTCGTGTTTAGACATAATTCCTGAAGTAGCATGTTGGAGTAATAACAGGCCATTTTGTGCCGATGGGAACAGATGACAAAAATTGATAAATGTAAGCACACTGGTGTCGTGTTTAGACATAATTCCTGAAGTAGCATGTTGGAGTAATAACAGGCCATTTTGTGCCGATGGGAACAGATGACAAAAATTGATAAATGTAAGCACACTGGTGTCGTGTTTAGACATAATTCCTGAAGTAGCATGTTGGAGTAATAACAGGCCATTTTGTGCCGATGGGAACAGATGACAAAAATTGATAAATGTAAGCACACTGGTGTCGTGTTTAGACATAATTCCTGAAGTAGCATGTTGGAGTAATAACAGGCCATTTTGTGCCGATGGGAACAGATGACAAAAATTGATAAATGTAAGCACACTGGTGTCGTGTTTAGACATAATTCCTGAAGTAGCATGTTGGAGTAATAACAGGCCATTTTGTGCCGATGGGAACAGATGACAAAAATTCATAAATGTCAGCACACCGGTGTCGTGTTTAGACATAATTCCTGAAGTAGCATGTTGGAGTAATAACAGGCCATTTTGTGCCGATGGGAACAGATGACAAAAATTCATAAATGTAAGCACACTGGTGTCGTGTTTAGACATAATTCCTGAAGTAGCATGTTGGAGTAATAACAGGCCATTTTGTGCCGATGGGAACAGATGACAAAAATTCATAAATGTAAGCACACTGGTGTCGTGTTTAGACATAATTCCTGAAGTAGCATGCTGGAGTAATAACAGGCCATTTTGTGCCGATGGGAACAGATGACAAAAATTGATAAATGTAAGCACACTGGTGTCGTGTTTAGACATAATTCCTGAAGTAGCATGTTGGAGTAATAACAGGCCATTTTGTGCCGATGGGAACAGATGACAAAAATTGATAAATGTAAGCACACTGGTGTCGTGTTTAGACATAATTCCTGAAGTAGCATGTTGGAGTAATAACAGGCCATTTTGTGCCGATGGGAACAGATGACAAAAATTGATAAATGTAAGCACACTGGTGTCGTGTTTAGACATAATTCCTGAAGTAGCATGTTGGAGTAATAACAGGCCATTTTGTGCCGATGGGAACAGATGACAAAAATTGATAAATGTAAGCACACTGGTGTCGTGTTTAGACATAATTCCTGAAGTAGCATGCTGGAGTAATAACAGGCCATTTTGTGCCGATGGGAACAGATGACAAAAATTCATGAATGTAAGCACACTGGTGTCGTGTTTAGACATAATTCCTGAAGTAGCATGCTGGAGTAATAACAGGCCATTTTGTGCCGATGGGAACAGATGACAAAAATTCATGAATGTAAGCACACTGGTGTCGTGTTTAGACATAATTCCTGAAGTAGCATGCTGGAGTAATAACAGGCCATTTTGTGCCGATGGGAACAGATGACAAAAATTCATGAATGTAAGCACACTGGTGTCGTGTTTAGACATAATTCCTGAAGTAGCATGCTGGAGTAATAACAGGCCATTTTGTGCCGATGGGAACAGATGACAAAAATTCATAAATGTCAGCACACTGGTGTCGTGTTTAGACATAATTCCTGAAGTAGCATGCTGGAGTAATAACAGGCCATTTTGTGCCGATGGGAACAGATGACAAAAATTCATAAATGTCAGCACACTGGTGTCGTGTTTAGACATAATTCCTGAAGTCCAAATGCGGCTACCTCCATGGTGGGCAAACGTGGCATACACAACACCTCCCCATTGGTGAACCTGGGAGCTCTAGCTGAGGGAAAAACCACAACTCTACCCCCAATTCTTTTTTTTTTTAAAGTGGCTAAGTTATGCTGGTGGCATAGGTAGCACAAACACACCCAGCATGCAACATGAGATGTGGAGAAGAATGGGCTCCACCAGATTGAACTTGCCTAGGACACACTGCCTGACTTCCAGAGTCCTGCCCCCCTCCCCCCCCCCCCCCCCACCAGAGAAGAAGACATCAGGCCCAGCTCCCCACTCCTCCCCCCATGAGGATGTAGGGGCCTGTCTGTATAAATAGCATACCCACTTGCAAATTCTGTGCTAGGAATTCCCTCTTTTCTATCTCTCTTTTGTTTCTCCCTTGTTGCTTTTCTTCCTGTCATTTCCTTCTTGTCTATTTTCTGCCTTCTTGGTTCATTTTCCTGCCTTTTTTCCAAAAAAGACAACAACAAAAAAAGGTAACAGTTTTCTCCTATGCCAAAGTAGAATGTGCTGGGCCTGACTTGTCAAGCACTGAACAGCAGCACGATGCACTGTCACTCCTATGACCAACAACAACTGTTGCTGGCTGACTGCTGGTCGATGAGGACAACGACAACAACGACATAGAAGAAGAAGTAGAAGTAGAAGAAGAAGGAGGAGGAGGAGGAGGAGGAGGAGGAGAAGAAGAAGAAGAAGAAGGAAGAGGAAGAAGAAGAAGAAGAAGAAGAAGAACTGCAAAAAGAAGAAGAAGAAGATGAAGAATTAAGAAGAAGAAGAATAGTGAAGAAGAAGAAGAATTGCGAAGAAGAGGAAGAATTGCAAAGAAGAAGAATTGCGAAGAAGAAGAAGAAGAATTGCAAAGAAGAAGAAATATTGTGAAGAAGAATTGCGAAGAAGAAGATATGCGAAGAAGAAGAATTGCGAAGAAGAATTCCAAAGAAGAAGAATTGCAAAGAAGAAGAAGAAGAATTGCAAAGAAGAAGAATTGCAAAGAAGAAGAAGAAGAAGAATTGCAAAGAAGAAGAATTGTGAAGAAGAAGAAGAAGATGAAGGAGGAGGAGAAGGAGGAAGAAGAAGAAGAAGAAGAAAAAGAAGAAGAAGAAGAAGAAGCAGAGAGAGAAGAAGAAGAAGAAGAAGAAGAAGCAGAGAGAGAAGAAGAAGAAGAAGACATGATGCCACACCCCCAGATCTCACCTGCTGCAGTGTGAGGTGTGGCTCTCTGTGTCTTCCTTGCCCTTTTCCCAGGCTGCCTTGTGTCTGCAGCTGTGTCTGGCCTCTGGGGCTGCTCCTCCTCGGGTCGGGTCAGGATGGCGTCCAGCGTGGCGTGAAGGTCAAGGTCGTGTCTGCCCTTGTACAGCGCCCTCAGCAGCCCCAGTCGCTCCTCAGGGGAGGCCAGCAGGACCGTCTGTGCCAGAGTGACTTCATCTTGGTCTTTCTCCATCTCTTTCAGCTGAGTCCATTGCTTTCTGAAAAGTAGTCATGGTGCTGACATCACAATGAGAGTGGAGAGGAAAGTGTTCTTTGCTAGCTGGCTGTTCAGGTCTAGCAGTAACACACCATCTACAACATGAAAGGTGTAGCAGTAACACACCATCTACAACATGAAAGGTGTAGCAGTAACACACCATCTACAACATGAAATGTGTAGCAGTAACACACCATCTACAACATGAAATGTGTAGCACTAACACACCATCTACAACATGAAATGTGTAGCAGTAACACACCTATCTACAACATGAAATGTGTACCAGTAACACATCTATCTACAACATGAAATGTGTAGCAGTAACACACCACCTACAACATGAAATGTGTAGCAGTAACACACCATCTACAACATGAAATGTGTAGCAGTAACACACCATCTGCAACATGAAATGTGTAGCAGTAACACACCACCTACAACATGAAATGTGTAGCAGTAACACACCATCTACAACATGAACTGTGTAGCAGTAACACACCATCTACAACATGAAATGTGTAGCACTAACACACCTATCTACAACATGAAATGTGTAGCACTAACACACCATCTACAACATGAAATGTGTAGCAGTAACACACCATCTACAACATGAAATGTATAGCAGTAACACACCATCTACAACATGAACTGTGTAGCAGTAACACACCATCTACAACATGAAATGTGTAGCACTAACACACCTATCTACAACATGAAATGTGTAGCACTAACACACCATCTACAACATGAAATGTGTAGCAGTAACACACCATCTACAACATGAAATGTGTAGCAATAACACACCATCTACAACATGAAATGTGTAGCAATAACACACCATCTACAACATGAAATGTGTAGCAGTAACACACCACCTACAACATGAAATGTGTAGCAGTAACACACCATCTACAACATGAAATGTGTAGCACTAACACACCATCTACAACATGAAAGGTCTAGCAGTAACACACCATCTACAACATGAAAGGTCTAGCAGTAACACACCACCTACAACATGAAAGGTCTAGCAGTAACACACCATCTACAACATGAAATGTGTAGCAGTAACACACCATCTACAACATGAAAGGTCTAGCAGTAACACATCATCTACAACATGAAAGGTCTAGCAGTAACACACCATCTACAACATGAAATGTGTAGCAGTAACACACCATCTACAACATGAAAGGTCTAGCAGTAACACACCATCTACAACATGAAAGGTCTAGCAGTAACACACCATCTACAACATGAAATGTGTAGCAGTAACACACCATCTACAACATGAAAGGTCTAGCAGTAACACACCATCTGCAACATGAAATGTGTAGCAGTAACACACCACCTACAACATGAAATGTGTAGCAGTAACACACCATCTACAACATGAAATGTGTAGCAGTAACACACCATCTGCAACATGAAATGTGTAGCAGTAACACACCACCTACAACATGAAAGGTCTAGCAGTAACACACCATCTACAACATGAAATGTGTAGCACTAACACACCATCTACAACATGAAAGGTCTAGCAGTAACACACCATCTGCAACATGAAATGTGTAGCAGTAACACACCACCTACAACATGAAATGTGTAGCAGTAACACACCATCTACAACATGAAATGTGTAGCAGTAACACACCATCTGCAACATGAAAGGTGTAGCAGTAACACACCACCTACAACATGAAATGTGTAGCAGTAACACACCATCTACAACATGAAATGTGTAGCAGTAACACACCATCTGCAACATGAAATGTGTAGCAATAACACACCACCTACAACATGAAATGTGTAGCACTAACACACCATCTACAACATGAAATGTGTAGCAGTAACACACCATCTACAACATGAAATGTGTAGCAGTAACACACCATCTACAACATGAAATGTGTAGCAGTAACACACCATCTACAACATGAAATGTGTAGCAGTAACACACCATCTACAACATGAAAGGTCTAGCAGTAACACACCACCTACAACATGAAAGGTCTAGCAGTAACACACCATCTACAACATGAAAGGTGTAGCAGTAACACACCATCTACAACATGAAATGTGTAGCACTAACACACCATCTACAACATGAAAGGTCTAGCAGTAACACACCATCTACAACATGATAGCTCCCACATTCGGTTCTGGTCTGGAGCTGGATTTTTCTCCCATCCACATGACCATGATAGGTGGTCTGGGTGCTAGTCTTTTGGATAAATCCTATGGATGAGACTATAAACCAAGGCCCCATGTACGCAGGCAGAACATCTTGCACACACATTAAATCCTGTTCTGCTTTTCGTAAGAGTAGGCCACTGTGTGCCGGTGGGAACAGATGACAAGATTTACAAAACTGCATACACATAGGGACTGGATGTAAAAAAGCACATAAATGCTTATTCCATTATCCTCGATATAAAAAAAGGATATATAAAATAAGGATAAGAGGATAACCAAGACACCGTGTGCCAGACACACTCAGTGTACATGACAGAAGCCATGGCAACAAGAGATGGTGGATGGCAGCAGTCTGTGGCCAGACAGAGAGAAGAGGAGTCACAGGGAGACAACTGCACCTGCAGACTGGACACTAGGGGCCTGCACTGAGGGAGGGAGGGGGGTGCCACACTCACTCTTCCTCAGGAAAAGCAGCCCGAGTTGCTTTCATGCACAAGTCTGCCAGTACTGTTAGTTGTATGCACTCTGTACACATGTGCGCACACGTGCACACATGCGTGCATATGTGTGTGTGCATGACTTTTGAGTGCATTCTTTTTAGCTTGTTTTTTTTCTCTTATATATTAATTTTAAAGGTTGCCATAATAATATTGTAGTGAAATATTATTGATGTAATGATTTCTGTTTCTAGTTAGATGGCTTAAGGCAAAAAAAAAAAGAAAGCTTATTCAATGTATCATCTAGAAATAAAAATTTGACTTCGACCTAGTGCTCCTTCCCAGGACAGGAATTCTAATTCAAAGAGAGGATTCTGCAAAAAATTTCAACGAGAGTTATCAAAAAAAAAAAAGAAAGAAAATCAAAGCTTACACAGCCAAGAAATTTGCTTCTTATTCTTACTGTAGTGATAAGAAGCAATTTTCTTTTCAATGGCTACAAAAGTAGAGTAACTGTTAGGAATCTGGAGCTGACATCATTGTACAAAAGTCTAAGTATTTCCTACAACCTGCCAATACAACATCACCTGCAAAACTCAACTTGCTCCTGATTCATGCTTTGACTAAGTCATCATAGACACAGTCAGGGGATTGTAAAAGATATCTTAACTTCCAGTGATAAAAAACATGGGAAAACATTCTACACTGTTTTCAGAATTCTATACTTTCTACATATATATATTCCACACTACTAAATATTCACAGACAGACAGACAGACAGACAGACAGACAGACAGACAGACAGATAGACAGACAGACAGACAGACAGACAGACAGACAGACAGACAGACAGACAGGGGGATGGGATAGCCTGGTGGTCAGAACATTGCACTCACAATTTGACGACCTGGGTTTGATTCCCATTCGAGGGGATTTTTCCTCTGGAGTTAACATTAGTGCTGACTCCACTCCTCCCAAAAGTCCTTCGGATGAGACTATAAACCGAGGCCCCATGTGCGAACACACACAGAACATCTTGCACACATGTTAAATTCTGTTCTGCTTTTTGTAAGAGTAGGTCATCGTGTGCCGGTGGGAACAGATGACAAGATTAACAAAACTGCATACACACGGGGACTGAATGCAAAAAGGCACATGAGTGCTTATTCCATTATCCGATATAAAAGAATAAAATAAAAATAAAAAACATGCACACTAACACACATGTACACACACACATGCACACACACATGCATACACACAGGCACATGACACACACACATTTTGTATTTGATACATTGTATTTTGCTTGTTTGCTTGCTGTTTTATTTTGTTTGGCTGGTTGGTTTTTGTAGTTTCTTTCCTAGATAGATGGCTTGATGAAAAAAAGCCAATTTACTGCTTACTCAATGTACCATCTGAAAATAAAATTTTGACTTGACTTCACGCACACACAGTCACAGATACGCGACAGACAGACACAGATAGACAGACAGACAGACAGACAGACAGACAGACAACACACACACACACACACACACACACACACATGCACCACAGACACACACACGCGCATGCACACACACGCACGCACGCACATACACATGCATGCGCGCAGCGACGCACACACACACGCACACACACACACACACACGCACACACGCACACACACGCACACAACACAACAAACACACACACACACACACCACCACACACAAAAGACTCCAGCTGACTTTCTGATGCGGCAGGTGTCTGCCCGATCATCACAATGCCACAGCCATGATCCACTGATTCTTGGCGAGTTGTGGTCCTCTGTGTGGAGTTTTCCCTTGTTCCCTTCCTCTGCCTCTCTGCCCTGGACGACCAGCCGCCGGTGTGTGGCCTTTCTCCTCCCCCTCCTCCTCACTGGGCTGTCAGCAGATACAGGCAACAGTGTGTGAGTGTGTGAGTGTGTGTGTGTGTGTGTGTGTGTGTGTGTGTGTGTGTGTGTGTGTGTGTGTGTGTGTGTGTGGATGCATGGGCATACTGGTGCAATCAGGAATATATGAGAATTTATTTGGTTGAGTTAACGACTGGCCGAGGTTTTGCTGATTTGTGGGTGCTTTCTATATTGTGATGGATGCAAGTTGATGTTTGAAATCTATGTTGTGGTATTTGTTGTGATATTATGTTTCCATGTCTACTGTTTTTAGGTGTGGCTCGTAACCCACGCGAATTTCTCTGTATCTGAGATAAGAAAGTATTGGAATTTGGAATTCCATTTCACACAGATTTCTTCTGGGTTTTTTTTTCTTTTCTTTTTTTGCTGCGTCTTCTGTGACAACCCTGTCCTGTTGCTCCCATGCCACTCATCTCAATCTCCCCGCCACAGCCATACCCTGATTCGTTGTGTCTCATCCCCGGGGCCCGGAGTCCATAGGGAGCCCATCAAAGTTAGGCCACCATGGGGCCACCAGCCAGAGGGGCCCTGCACTGCTGCTGGGTCACTTTGGTGGTGTTCAGTGGTGCCTGTTCTTATCTAACATACGCAGGACACCACCTACTAAGCCCCCTACTAACGACAGTATTAGCTCAGTCGTGAAGCCAGACTGAGTGAGCCACCCACCTGAGGTGACGACCACCACAACATTCCTTCAACGACCGTCTCCCCGCAAACATCCAACCCCACAGAAGCGTATGGGGAAACCAAATCTGAGGTCACTATGAGACCAGAGCAGCAGGGGTTATCGAATCGGAGGCAATTTTTATTATTGCATGATAATCAATGGAAATGAGGATGATGTAATGATGCTGCTGTGGAAGTGCAAATGCTTTGGTACTATTTGACAGGGTTGTTCTCTACGCTTACTGTCATAATATATCCTGGTGTCAACCAGGCCCGAGAGATACAGACACCGCAGTGATGGTCAGGTAATCTGAGCAACACTCTCAAATTCGCATCCGTAAAGTGGATGAAGCTCGACTGTGTGGTCCCAGTCTTCCCACTGAGCCCACAGCACACTCACTCTGGGTAGAAGCCAGCCAGAGTCCGAAAAATCCCTATGAGTCTTATGGGAATTGAACCTGCAACCTTCCAGTCCAGAATCCAAACCACTGTTATGTTTCTCTTGAGAATGACCAGCTAGTGGCCTAATGCATTCAAAATACAAACGTACGGCTTGCGCACAATAAAACCTGAACAACGTGGTACTTGGCTGGAACCGGAAGTTACCTTTTATTCAAGGGAAATAACTCATATTACATATTACAATCTACTTTCAATTTCAGTTAGGCTTTGGACACAACATCCCTCCTCAACTTGAATGGACAATTACAATGAAAATGAATTGTCAAAGAGTAACATCCGAAACTCGAAATTTGAGGAAGATATGCATTGTGCATTAATTTGAATTCAATGGTTTCTAAAAATTAAACCTTTGGCTTCATCAATATATATTGAATACACATCAGTAAGCAAATACATGTCTTGGCTGCATGTGGGTGTGTATGTCAGAGACATTGAGAAAATTCAAAACATCCAATAGAATAGAATAAAGGGATGCAAACACATGAGTGACTGGTTATGCCTACTGTGCCAATATAGGAACGTCATATAAAATCAAATTAAATTTTGCACGAACAAATGATAAACTTGAATGTCAAGATATTCAGTTTTTGATGAAAAAGTGTCCACTCAGTTCTGAATGGTTTCTTGGAATTCACGTCCGGTCCTTCACTCATATGTAAGTATATGACTTGAGGTTTAAGCTTTCATGAATAAAATGAAATGAAAGAAATTTTAGTAGGCTAATATGACCAAAATATACGATCACTTAAAAACTATAATATTGTGACCTCTCTACACGATCACTTAGAATCAAGTTGGATCAGCCTAGCTACACTGCTGTCCTTCTTGATATACAGTCCATAAACACAATCCAAAATACAGAGCATTCTGATGCTCTTCTTATGATAATAAGAACATAATATTGTGACCACTCTACACGATCACTTAGGATCAAGTTGGATCAGCCTAGCTACACTGCTGTCCTCCTTGATATACAGGCCATAAACACAAATCAAAACTACAGAGCATTCTGATGCTCTCTGACAATGACTAGAAACATAAATGATATTTAATATCAAACAATGCTTAAATTTGACTAAATAGAGAGACAACCTAACTACACGTTGTCCTCTAGTGACAGGTCATGTACAAGATCGACGTAATGGATTAGTTGAGGACGTAGTCTTTCAGGTAAGTTGGAGTTTTGGTGGTTCGGCCTGAACGTCTTGTACTGGGTGATGGAAGCTGGTCGGAGCTTGTATTGTTGTTCCCAGTTTCTCCAGTTGAAGGAGTCTCAGCAGGAATGATGTCTCCAGGAATGATGTCTGGGTCCTCTGGAGCATCGAGTTCTGGAACGTCGCCAGGAATGTTGATGTGTGCTGGCAGCTGTCGAAAGTGGGACGAATTTCTGGTGATGAGAGATCCGTCAGGGCGGCAAGCTGTTATCATGCTCCCCTTCTTCTCTTTCACCAGACATGGCGTCGTGTTGTACGGCGTTGTCAGCGCATTTTGTTTGGGCTGCTTGACCAACACGTAATCACCAGGTGCCATCTTTGCTTGTGCAGTGTGACGGCGGGCATTAACGTATTCTGCCATCTTTCCTTTATTGTGATGGTCATTGTGTGCAATACGAGTATGCACAGGGACCGGAGAGAGATGTTTCGGAGCTGTGGGTAGACCGACGTTCATCTTCCGTCCTGTCATTGCCTCGAATGGCGAGACACCAGTTGCAGTGTGTGGCGTTGCCCTAAATGTTCGGAGAAACGTTGGGATTTCCTCCTTCCAGTTTCGGCCGTCAGCTGTTGATGTACGGATATTGTTTTTGAGGGTTCCCACGAAGCGCTCAGCTGCACCGTTCGCCTCAGGCCACACAGGCGTAATTTTCCTGTGCCTGAAACCATTCCTCTCAGCGTATTGTGCAAAGCCTCGACCGTTGAATGGTGGGCCATTGTCTGTCTTGCAGATTTCAGGGAAGCCTTGGCGTGCGAAAATTTGGTCCAGACGGGGGAGTATGGTTCTTTCTGAAGTGGATGAGACGATCTCCACTTCTGGGTATCGACTGTATTCGTCAGTGACCACCAACACATATTCTCCCGATGGAAACGGTCCAGCGAAGTCAATCGCCACTGCTACCCATGGGCCTGAAGGGAGTGGTGTTGGTTGGAGAGGTTCTCTCTGAGTTGGTCCTTTGTATGTGGCCTGGCATGGAATACACGACTTCACAGCATTCTCAACCAGTTTGTCGATACCAGGAAACCAGATTTTTTCCCGGATCAGTTGCTTGGTTTTCACGATACCTTGGTGTGACTGGTGAGCAATGTCTATGGCTTGGTTCTGAAGTGACTGCGGAAGAATGAGACGATGACCTCTAAGAACAAGTCCATCATGCACGGATAACTCGTCTTTGAATCGTGCAAAGTCTGAAATGTCACTTCTCCATTGTCCAGTTTGGACTGCCTGCATAACTTTCTGGAGCTGAGGGTCTTTCTGAGTTTCAGCTCGAACATCGTCTTGCGTCATTGCTTTCGGTACTGCAAATTTGGCTAGGAATGCAATGTACTCCTCATCAGCGTTGTCTCTGGCAGGTGTTGTTTGAGGATGCCGGCTGATGTAGTCAGCTGGGTTTTGTTCATTTCTGCCTGGCCTGTACACGAATTCGACCTCGTACGGCATGAGTCGAAGACGCCATCTCTCAATTCGGGCTGTTGTTGGGTTTCGGCTTTTGACTATCCCGAGCAGTGGTTTGTGGTCAGTGATGAGTTTGAATGGAGCTCCTTGCACGTACAAGTGGAAATGTTCGATTCCATAGACAGCAGCAAGCATCTCTCTATCTGTCTGTGAGTAGCGTTTTTCGACGTCTGTGAGCGCTCGGCTCGCGTAACAGATTGCCTTGTTGTCTTGGACGAGAATCGCCCCAAGACCAACTGGGCTAGCATCCACCAGGATAGACGTTTCTTTAGCAGGATCAAAGTATGCCATGACTGGGCTTGAGGTGAGCATTTCTTTCAGCTTTTCGAACGCCGCCTGTTGAGCTGCTGACCAGGTCCAACTCACATCTTTCTTGAGTAGTTCACGCAGTGGACTGGTGATTGTCGCATACGCAGGAATGTATCTAGCCATGTACTGAGTCATACCGAGAAACGATCTGAGTTCAGCGATGTTTGTAGGTGCAGGGGCATTGAGAATTGTCTTGGTTTTCTCAGGATCTGCGGTCATCCCCCCTCTTCCAAACACATGGCCAAAGAATGTCAGCTCGGACGCAGAAAAAATGCATTTCTTGCGGTTGAGTTTTGCTCCCACCTCTTGTAGGCGTTGAAGTGTCTTCTTCAAGCTCCTGTCATGTTCTTGCTGAGTAGCCCCGAATACGATGATGTCGTCAGACAGATTTCTAACGCCAGGAATGTCATGCAGTACATTGGATATGGCGTTTTGGAAAATTTCTGAAGCTGCATTGACTCCAAATAACAGCCTTTTGTATCTGAACAATCCAACGTGAGTTGAGAATGTAGTGATCTGACGAGAGTCTGAGTCAATTTCCAGCTGATGATAGGCTTGAGTCATGTCAAGTTTGCTGAACCTTGTAGCCCCATTCAGATCTGCAATCAAGTCGTCGAGTGTTGGCATAGGATGTTTTTCTCTACCTATTGCTTTGTTTGGTTCGCGCATATCAACGCACACTCTAACTTCTCCCTCACGTTTCTTGGGGACGCACACAATAGGGCTGACCCAGGGAGTCGGTCCAGTTACCGGCTCGATGATGTCCAATTCTTGAAGTTTCTTCAGTTCGGCCTCCACCTGTTTTCGAAGATGGAATGGAACACGTCGGTGCTGTTGGGCAACAGGCTGTACTTCAGGATCCACATGCAGTTTGATTTTCGTATCTTTGATGTGTCCTAGTTTACCATCAAAAAGTTCTGTGAAGTTGTCAGCGATGGAACTTGTTGATTGGGCAGATGTGTCCAAATTCAGGCTTGCAGAGAATGCGAACTGTATCAGTCCCAGAGCTTGTGCAGTGTCTGCGCAGATAAGACTATCTGTTTTCTTGTCACTATTGACGACGTAGAATTTTGCATGTGTTCTTTTGCCTTTGTATTCTAGGTCTGTCGAAAAGTATCCATCCACAGGCAAAGGTTTGTCAGAACCGTAGGCCATAATTCTCGGACATGGCTGTTTGAGTTTCAGATTTGTTGGGCATATCGACGTGTGCACAATATTTACTGTCGCACCACTGTCGACAAGAAATGACGTTTCTTTCCCAAACAGTGTGGCATGGACTGCTGGAATTTTGGAATTGTGGGTGACGTGGAAGACTGATTCCTCACTGGAGCTATCGGCTGATCTGTCACAAGTATTTGATACGTTGTTGATCTTCACAGGCTTTTGTTTGGATCTACAAACACGAGAGTAGTGTCCTATTTTCGAACAAGCTCTGCACTGCTTTCCTGCAGCTGGACATCCGTCGGGGTGTGGGAATGGTCCACCACAGTTACGGCATGTTGTATTTTGTCTTGGCGGTCTGGAACTTCCTCTACCTCGCTGAGAAAATCCACCTCTGCCTCTCTGCTGGAAGCCACTCTGTCCCTCACGATTGTTTGTGTGTGAGGACTGACCTCCTCCTCTTCCATGCTTACGACCGGCAGAATTCTTGACGGCATTCACTTTGTGACTGTGAGCCGTTTGTTCAATGTCTGCAGCCCTAGCTTCGGACAGCTCTTGAGATCGTGCTTCCGAAAGTATCTGGTCCAGTGTAAACGAATCCCTAAGCGCTCTTCTCCTCAGTCTAGATGATGTACAACCATGCAGAATTTGTGTCAGAATTTCACTGTCTGCATCGTGAAAATCGCAGTTTATTGCTAACGCACGGAGTCGAGTATGGAAACTGTCAATTGTCTCACCTGTGTTTTGTGTCACATCTCTGAACTTCAGACGTTCGTAGCTGGTATTCTTCTTTGGGGTGAAGTATTCAGTGAAAGATGTCTTGAGCACGTTGTATTCGTTTGGTTCGTCGTCGATGGTTGCGCCGATCCCCTTTTTCTCGTCAGAGAAAGATTCGTAAATTTCGAAGATTTCGTCGCCTCCGTAATGAAGGAGTAGGGCTTTTTTTTGAGCGTCTCTTGTAATGTCCAAAGCACACACGAGATTTTCGAACTTTGACAGCCATTTCCGCCAACGTGTGCCAACGTTTTCATTGTCTTGATAGATGTGAAAATGTTCGAAATTTGGCAGACTTGTCGCCATTTGGATGATATAGACTTGAAAAACGTACTTTACCTCGTCGCCAGTTGTTATGTTTCTCTTGAGAATGACCAGCTAGTGGCCTAATGCATTCAAAATACAAACGTACGGCTTGCGCACAATAAAACCTGAACAACGTGGTACTTGGCTGGAACCGGAAGTTACCTTTTATTCAAGGGAAATAACTCATATTACATATTACAATCTACTTTCAATTTCAGTTAGGCTTTGGACACAACAATGGCGGCTGGCTTCTGTTTCTTTTCTTCTTTTTTTTTTCTTTTTTCTTTTTTTTTCCTATACAAAGTAATATTACTCTTAGTTCTAAAGCAAAATAGTACATAAAAAAAGTAAATATTGCAGGTTGGCATTTAGAACAAGAGTTGTTGAGAAATTTTGAACAGTATCAAGAGGGGTTGGTTTGATTGTTGTTCTTATTTTGTTGTTGATGTTGTTTGGTTTGTTGATTTTTTCAGGGAAGTGTGGGGAGGTTTGATGGAATGTTTTTTTGGTTCACAGATGAAAATTCTATGAAAAGCTGTTACAAATGTAATAGATAAACTGCACAAAGTGACAAAATGAGAAAGTGCCAAGTTTTGCATTGAATTAGGTAGTCAGAATGAAGGCTTGGATGTTTTTCAGCAGATTTAAAAGCAAAAGAAAGAAAATTACAGCTTGATACTTCAGTACAAGGTAGAAGAATGGCTGTAGTTTTATAATCCATTATAATCCATTAGAATCCATCAGAATCTCCAAATTGACAACCTGACCCCCACCAGCCTGAAATGGCTCCTAGCAGAAAAATGGGGGAGGTGCAAAGCAACTCATTTCGTGGTGGAGTGTCAGGTTTGTGCTCATAATTATATTCATGAGTATGTTGTACATATGTGTCCACCACACACACACACACACACACACACACACACACACACACACACACACCCCCAGGGGGGACAGGACAGCCTGGTTGATTAGAGCATTGCGCATTGTGCTTGTGATCTGCTGACCCAGGTTCAAATCCCATTCAAGGGGACATTTTCCTTGGAGTTAACATCAGTGCCGACTCCACTCCCCCTAAAAGTCCTTCAGATTCAGATAAGACTATGAACCAAGGTATGTGAAGGCACACAGAACATCTTATGCATGCATCAAAACCAGTTCCGCTTTCTGGAAGAATAGGCCATTGTGTGTCAGTGAGAACGGACGACAAAATTAAGAAAACTGCATACATTGATGTCCCGTGTGTAAACGCATGCAGAACATCTTGCGCACAGGTTAAACCTATTCCACTTTTCAGAAGAGTAGGCCACTGTGTGCCAGTGGGAATGGATGACAAAATTTATAAAACTGCATACACATTGGGACTGGATGTAAAAAAGCACACGAGTGCTTATTCCATTATCCTATAACTTAAAACAAGATAAATAAATAAAATAGAATAATAAAATACCACCCACCCCCCAAAATACATGCAAACATACATCCATCTTTCCACCTACCCCCCCTCCTCAACATACAGTCACACACACATGCACGCACGCACACACACACACACACACACACACACTGACACACACACACGCATACACTGACACACACATACACTGACACACACATACACTGACACACATACACCTGGGAAAAAACTAAATCTTTTTTCACAGCTGAGCTAACTGCTGTACTTTTGGCACTATATCATATACTTGACTTCCTGAAAAGCATATTCAACATACTTCTGTGTGTCAATTCTAATTCAGTTTTACATGCTTTAAACAATTCCACTCCTAAAGTAAGAAAAGATCTTATCATTGAAATCAGGCATCTGGTAAATGTTTTGATTTTAAGAGGTAGCACTGTCACTTTCTGTTGGGTTCCCTCACATACAGGTATCTATTTTAATGAAAAAGTTGACAGCCTTGCAAAATATGGAGCGAGGTATAAAAATAGTTCATGTGAAATAAGTGTTGCCTTATCTCTGAATGAGGGATACAACTTGCTACAAAACGCTTGCTGGAAGCATTTCAGAAAGAAGATAACTGGGTCTGGCTATTTCTTTATAACAGCCATACAAGCAATGTGATTGATTTTCAAAATGCTTCCATTTCTAACAGTTTCTGGTTGATATAATAGGAGAAATATGTCATCCCTCATGTACAGATTTAAACTAAACACTTTCAGGACAAAATACGTGAAAGATGTAAACTATATTTGTGTCAAGAAGATTACAAATAGGCATTTTCTTTTTGATTGTGGACATTTAAAAGCATTTTTACCTGCTGTACCTAGTTTGTCACTGGATCAGGTTTTGTCTGAACCATCGTTTCTGTGGGACATTGGTTTAGCGTTGAAAAGAAGTCCAATAATTCAGTTTTTGTAGTATGTTAAGTTAGTTTTTATTCAGCAACTGTTAACTGAAATTTTTCAGTTTATTGTTGACTCTTTCTTGTAAGATTTTTTTTTTAAATCCTGTCTAAAATAACTAAATGTGAATAGACGTTAAACTGAAGATATCACACACACACACACACACACACACACACACACACACACACACACACACACACACACACACACACACACACAGATTTTTCGAAGAGAGCAAGACTGATATATATCCTGAAATACCACACTATGTACATATACATCTCAAACCTTTATAAATGCTGGATTGAATCCAAATACAAATATTGCTTAAAGAGATGAAGTATCCCCAACTCCAACCTGAAAACTCAAAAGAGCACAGTTTGATATCAATTATATTGACTAAGTCAATAATTGTAATATAGATTTAGTATCTTTTGAGGCAAAAATTCATTTGGAAGAAAATTATTCAAACCATTTAAAAGTGTTTACAGATGGCTCAGTCTTAAACAATAATGCTGGTGCTGCATACATTATACCAGAGTTGAAATAGGCAAAATCATTTCATCTTGGGGAGAATATTTCAATTTGTACAGCAGAACTCATCGCATTATTAATGGTACTTAATTTCTTAGTCAATTTTCCGAGAGCTGTTTTTTGAATATTTTTTTGTGTTGATTCAAAATCAGTAATTCAAGCCATCAGCTCTATACAAACAAAAGTTAAATCAGAACAAGTTCTTGAGATTTGTCATTTAATTCATCTCTTCACCTGAAAAGGCTCAGATATAACTTTTTGTTGGATTCCATCTCACTCTGGTATATATTACAATAAAAAAAGTTGA
>CM060322.1:58782131-58824631 GCA_030674155.1 Stramonita haemastoma
TGCCTCTGCTTTCACTTTTTGCACTGGAAATAAAGTTTATCTATGTTTATAAATATACTTTTTTTGTTTTGTTTTTTTTATTATTCATTTCTATGTCTTGGTTTCTCACTTTTATTTTATATTAGTAAAATGCTGCATTGTTTTGTTTGTTTATAAATTTTGTCATTTACTTCAAACAAAACCCCATCTATTTTTCATTCAATAGCTATAAAAACTGGCTGATTAGTAAGTTTTTTTACTTGACGTGAACTTTGAAACCCATCTATTCCAGAAGTTGAGAGGTGAGCACTTGTTTTCTCCGCATGCCTCAGCTTGCATGCACATCTCTCCGCATGCCTCAGTTTGCATGTACATCTCTCCGCATGCCTCAGTTTGCATGCACATCTCTCCGCATGCTTCAGCTTGCATGTACATCTCTCCGCATGCCTCAGTTTGCATGCACATCTAGCTGCACAGCTGGGCAGGGGGAGAAAACTCTGGCTGCAGTTATTGGGTAGACAGAGTTAAGGAGCTTGCGTGCTGCGCATGCATGCATGTGTAAGCATGTGCATGTACCTGTGCACATTGGTGTATGTAGTGAATTGTATTCATAAATTCATTTATGCCTTTATGTTTACAGTTGTAAGTCCAACTTTGAGTACTGTGAAGTGCTTACAGCTTGAGTACACCTTATCTTCTTCAGGTTTTCATTCTCATATGTGCACATATATGATTTTTGTTTTTAGATGGATGGCTTGATGAAAAAAAGCAATTGCACTGCTTATTCGATGTACCATCTGAAAATAGAAGTTTGACTTTGACTTTGAGAAAGATTCAGTGATAATGAGTATTTGTTATGACTGTAATTATCATCAGGATTATCCTCCTCACACTCACCAAACACTGACGCCACAGAGGAAAAGGACGGAGTGACCATGCTGTCCCTTTCTGACGACAGCGCCCCCTGTGCTGTTTTGCGTTTTTTCCTGCCAGACAAAGCCTGATCACTCTCCACACCTGCCCCTTGTCTTCTCCTGGGTGCTTTCCCTTTCTCTTCAGCTCTGTCAACGCCTTCTTCTAAAAAACTCAGCACTTCTGTGGCTCTCGTCTCACCCAACAAGCTGCCACTGCTGCCACTGCTGGCTTTCGTCTTCAGACTTTTGCGTTGCCGTGTGGTGGGTTTGGAGAATGGCAGGCAGCGATCAGGTTCAGAATCAGAGTCACTGGGCACCAGCTTGGTGCTTTGTGCTGCTGGGAGAGTTCTCCTGGGGATGTGAAGTCCTGAGGTGGAGGGCTTGGGGTCTGTGCTAGTTTTTGTGGGAGTTTTTCTTGCTGCCGAAAGCACCTCTTTTTCCTCTTCATCAGACTCTGTAAAAATCATCCAGAAAAACAAAAACAGATACTGGCTGTGAAAAAATTCATCTTCAAATCTTACAACATTTGTTGACCATCTTCCATTTAATCAAATTGTATCTTTTAACACTACTAAAAAAACCATTTCTTCATCATTTGAACATTCTGAGCAAACTAAGAAGGCTCAGAACAGTGCCTGGGCACTGCAGACACCAATAACAGCAGGATTCAGTAAGAGTAGGATCCCACCAGCAGCCCAAAGATTCCTGAAGGCTCGTCTCCATCTCCCATATTGAAATTAGCATCAAAACAGATTCCTCCCACACTGTCTGTTCTTTCTCTGCCTCATCTTCTGACCAAAACACACATTACACAGTCAATACCTCCTTAGCAAAAGATAGACACTGATCAGTATTACAATCAGCAGAAACACACATTACACTGGTCAATACCTCCTTAGCAAGAGATAGACACTGATCAGTATATAATCACAGAAAAAGATAGCTATAGGGATCAATATTAATCAGCAAAGATATACTACACATGATCAGTATACAATCAGCAAAAAAAGATATGCAATGGATCAATATTTAATCAGCAAAGATATACTACACACTGATCAGTATATAATCAGCAGAAAAAAGATATGCTATATGGATCAATATTTAATCAGCAAAAGAATATACTACACACTGATCAGTATACAATCAGCAGAAAAAAGATATGCTATATGGATCAATATTTAATCAGCAAAAGAATATACTACACACTGATCAGTATATAATCAGCAGAAAAAAGATATGCTATATGGATCAATATTTAATCAGCAAAAGAATATACTACACACTGATCAGTATACAATCAGCAGAAAAAAGATATGCTATATGGATCAATATTTAATCAGCAAAAGAATATACTACACACTGATCAGTATATAATCAGCAGAAAAAAGATATGCTATATGGATCAATATTTAATCAGCAAAAGAATATACTACACGCTGATCAGTATATAATCAGCAGAAATAAGATATGCTATATGGATCAATATTTAATCAGCAAAAGAATATACTACACACTGATCAGTATATAATCAGCTAAAAAAAGATATGCCATATGGATCAATATTTAATCAGCAAAAGAATATACTACACACTGATCAATATATCATCAGCTAAAGAAAATACTACATACTGATCAATTTATCATCAGCAAAAAAAAGATATACTATATGGATAAATATTTAATCAGCAAAAGAATACACTACATAAGGTAAAAAATGGTAAAGGTGTCCCATAACCTAGGCTGTCATAGGGGAGCAAGGAGTCAGCGACCTCAGCTTCTCTAGGAGCCAGCATATTTAGGGCGGCGCCCATCTCATCTCCCTTGTTGCTTTACCTTCCCTGGCCCTAAAGAGGGCAGGTACCCATTTACAGCTGGGTGAACTGGGGGGACTGTACTGAAGCCAAAGCATGAAACGGTCACCCATCCAACTGGCAACCACGCTCGATTATACTACAGACTGATGAAATAATCAGCATATATATAAATATTATATATATATATATATATATATATATTATATCTATATACTATATCTATATATATATATATATAATATAAACACACATACATATATATATTTTTATATAATGATAATGATAATAATAATAATAATAATAATAATAATAATAATAATAATAATAATAGTAATTATAATAATAATACATGGAAATTATATAGCACTATATCTTGCACACAAAAAATGAAAGTGCTTGCTTTAGACCTATGCAAGACACAAGAAGTCAATAACATAACACACACACGCACGCACGCACGCACGCACGCACGCACGCTCGCATCGCACGCACGCACCACACACACACACACACACACACACACACACACACACACACACACACACACACACACAAACACACACGCACGCCTGCACGCACACACTTATAAAGGTTATACACTTTAGAAGGGTGAACAGGATTTTACATTATGAAGGCAGGGACAGATAAGAGATGAAAGCAGAAGGCGAAAATCTTAGGTTTGAAATAAAAGTGTCTTAAGGTTGGATTTGAAAGTGTCATAAGAAAGCTTTTGCCAAAGGGAGAGAGGGAGGTCATTCCAGAATGATGGACAAAAAATGGAGAAAGAGTGGCGGCCAACGGTAGATAGTTTGAATCTGGGTATTCCTAAGGACAAAGTATCTGCAGCTGAGCGGAGGGAACGAGAAGGTGTGTACAGGTGAAGGCATTCACAGAGGTAGGAGGGTGCAGTTTTGTGGAGACATTTGTAACAGAGGGTACTGATCTTGCAGTTTACTCTCTGTGGTACAGGCAGCCAGTGGAGAGATTGCAAGAGAGGGGGAAAGTGTTCAGATTTTTTCTTTCTAAGGACCAATCGAGCTGCAGAGTTTTGTATACGTTGAAGGGAGTTGATAGAGGATGCTGGCAGACCAGCCAAAAGAGAATTGCAATAGTCCAGATGTGAGAGAATAAGAGAAGTGACAAGTTTGGATGTTGCATCAGTGGACAGGTACTTTCGAATTGCACTAATACGCCGTAGTTGATAGTTAAGTAGCATGACTGACAGGTCTGGGTGATGAATTTTTGCATGGAAAGTGTGTTGTCAATAATGACCCCTAGATACTTCACAGAAGCGGATAGCGGAACTGACGTAGGGTACACCATGACATATTCAAACACTTTTTACAGCGCTCTCCAGTCTAAGGCCTACTCTGGCCAACACACACAGCCAGACAGCCTACTGTTGAGAGACCCCGATAGATTGACCAATCACTGAGCGTTTTGAGTGTTCCCAGCGGTACAGCCTCATGAATATTCATTAAGAATGACCTAAACCTATTGTAGGTGTTCTTGTGACAACTTCGAACCCCCTCCAGATAACTTCGTCCCCCCCATGAAAATGAGTGGATTTTATATATTCTAGGTCGTTTTGGTGGTTTGTTTGTGTTTAATGGCATAAAAGAGGCAAAAGAATGTGATCAAAGAGACGAAAAGGGTGATACAAAATGATAGGAAGTGAGAACAGATAAAAATAGAGAGCATGTTGCATAGCTGTATAGCTGTGCATGTATACACCTATGTGATAGTACCTGCCACACTCAAACACACACAAACATTTATTCATAGTGTTAATATTGCTTAATTAAGTTAATATTACTTAATCAACACATAAATAAATCAACAGCTTGATTATTTCTGCTTTACAGATGACTAAAAGTGCCTGTCCGAATTTGCCTGGGTGCATTTTTACGTAACAGGGCAACAGAAACTGGTCAATTTTTTATAAATCTTTTGTCATGAAGCATAAACATAGCAATATTTACACATATCAATGATTTTTACAACAGTCTTTTACATAACCAGCTTCTACTCAACAAAAAAGAAGCTTTGATCGAAATTCTAAAGCAGAGGTAGTTTCTGCCGGAAGATTGTTTTTCAGTTCAAGATGGCCGCCAGCAAGACGCTGTCACAGTGATTGTGATTTCATCACACTTTATGGATGCACATGTATGGGAAATACTCCCAAAGCCACATTGTTTTCATTGTTAACAATTCTTCTTTCGATCAAATAGGCTGGTGAATTCCTTTTTTCTTAAGTGAAGGTAGGGTTGAAGTTTTAATGTTGCTAACCAGCCAGGAGGTCAAAATTGCCTGGGAGACGAAATTGTCACAGTTTACCCTATTACTGATTTCAATTGAAGCTGAAATGGAAAAAAGGTTGTGTACATATGGAAGAAAGATTGGGGTTTTTAAAATTTTGTACCACTTTATGTCACAGCAGATTTCTCTGCGTGAAATTTGGGCTGCCCTCCCCAGGGAGAGCGCATCGCCACAAGTGCAGCGCCTACCAATTTTTTTTTTCTTTTTCCTGTATGCAACTGTATTAATTGTTTCCGTATCAGAGTGGCTTTTTTCTACTGAATTTTGCCAGGGTCAACCCCCTTGTTGCCATGGGTTCTTTTACGTGCGCTAAATATTGATGTGGAACACACGGGACCTCGGTTTATCGTCTCATCTGAAAGACTAGTGCCCAGACCACCACTCAGGGTCTAATGGATGGGCAGAAAGTTTTGGGCCTAAACGGGATACGAACCACTGCACACTCCAACTCTGACTTTTTGCTTTCTAGGGAAGGCGCGTTACCCCCTAGACCGCCAATCCACCAATTGTGTATATATACATATAGACCTGTGCACCCCCTTACTACTGATTTCGATATTTTCATGGTAATTTTCAATATTTTTCATCCAGTTTCAGTATTTTTGCCCATTGTTCGTGACACATTTTTCCAACAGGAAAAATAAACGTCTTTTCTTTTCTTTTTTTTCTTCTTTTTTTTCTTAATTTGATTGCTCATCCCCCCTCCAATTTCTTTCCAGTGTGTGTGTGTGTGTGTGTGTGTGTGTGTGTGTGTGTGTGTGTGTGTGTGTGTGTGTGTGTGTGTGTGTGTAAGTGTGTGTGTGTGTGTGTGTGTGTGTGTGTGAGTGAGAGAGTGTGTTTTTGACTCTGAGTGTGTGCTAGAGAAGAGGGGAGTGGGGGAAAGGAAGACAAGAGGAGGGAATAGGGTGGGGAAAATGGTTTAGAGGGGAGGGGGGAGAAACATACTTCCGCCTGCCAGAGGAGCTGGAAAGGACATGCCATTATTTTTCCCAGACACATCTGACAGTGTAAAGCAAACGAGAAGAAGAAGAAGAAGAAGAAGAAGAAGAAGAAGAAGAAGAAGAAGAAGAAGAGAGAGAAGAAGATGAAGAAGAAGAAGAAGAAGAAGAAGAAGAAGAAGAAGAAGAAGAAGAGAGAAGAAGAAGAAGAAGAAGAAGAAGAAGAAGAAGAAGAAGAAGAAGAAGAAGAAGAAGAAGTGATCAATATCTAATCAGCAAAATAAACACACACACACACACACACACACACACACACACACACACACACACACACACACACACACACCACACCACACCACACCACACCATACCACACAACACAAACACATAATATATCATATATAGCATAACATATCATATCATATCATATATTATATCATATTGAATATTATTATATTATATTATATTATATATTATATTATATTATATTATATTATATTATATTATATTATATTATATTATATTATATATATATTACATTAATTACATTACATTACATTACATTACATTACATTATATTATATTATATCATTTTATATCATATCATTTTATATCATACCATATTATATCATATTATTTGTATTGTATTGTATTGTATTGTATTGTATTGTATTGTATTGTATTGTATTGTATTGTATTATATTATATTATATTATATATATTATATTATATTATATATCATATTATATTATATTATATCATATTATGTTATATTATATTATACTATATTAAATATTATTATACCGATCAGATCAGATCAGGTCATATCATATCATATCATATATCATATCATATTACATTATATTATATATAATGTATCCTCTACAGCTGACTTGATCCATTTATCAGCAGGAAGTGACCTCATCAGGAAGTGACCTCATCAGGAAGTGACCTCACCTGCATCAAAGAGATCCTTGAAGGCCTGCAGCGTTTCCTCGTCACTGGATTCCTCCCCCCTCCCTCCCTCCTCCCACTCCTCCTCCTCAGCAGTGGCACAGTTGTCCTCCTCCTGGTTGTGCCGTTCTCGCCAGGACGGAATGTAGTCTGCCACCGCCTGCCCTGCCACTCCTGCCTCCACTTTGGCATTGCGCTGAAAGCACAGTCATCCCAATGTTATCAGTGAGGAAATGGTTGAGGAAAAATCATCTACATGTTGGTCAGTTTTGGTCACTTATTGATACAGCTCACCTACCAATTATCCCAATGCTGTTAGTGGGGAAAGAGTTGAGGAAAAATCACCTACATGTTGGTCAACTAATACAGCTCACCTACCAATCATCCCAATGTTATTAGTGAGGAAACAGCTGAGGAAAATATAATGCAATCTTACAATGTTGTGCGTATCTTCTTTTTGTCATTTATTGATATAGCTCACCTGACTCTTTCTTGATGAATTTGTACAGCATCAATGCAAACCTGATCAGAGTCACCAAAGAGCTGTACAACAAGGCCACCAGTGCAGTGTACTACAACAGACAGTGGTTTTGAACAACAGTTGGAGTAAGGCAGGGCTGTCTACACTCACAGGGTTCGCGCTAGGATTTTTTAAAACCGGTACTGCGAGTTGCCATTTCAGAGATATCTTGACCAACTCCCCCAAAATCGGTCCCCAGAAAATAAAATCCGGTACCTACTGTGAACAAAACGAAACTATTCAGTGAGGGGGTGGGGGTGGGGGGTATTGTTCGGCAGCAAAACTAAATCTAAATTGAACGCGAATCTCTCAGACTTTGACTGCCGTGCTGCTGCCACTGGCTTCTTGGGCATGAAGCCACGCAGGACATAGGATTTTTTTTCTAGCGCCTGTGTCACTGTCTGTGTCAGTCTGTTGTTTTGCATGGCATTCATGAGACTTACATTCTTCTTTCTTGTTTCTATGCTTAGCGCTCGTCTAGATCTTTCGTTCAATTTAGATTTATTTTTCGACTCTTTTCTCAAAGTAACGGGCAAATTCATAGTCAAAGACCCTCCGCTTTTCGCTTTTCGTAAGAGCAGGCCATCCTGTGCCTGCCTGTGGGAACAGATGACATTTACAAAAATGCATACACATGGGGACTAGAATAAGATGTAAAAAAAGCACAGGAGTGCTTATTCCGTTATCCTCGATATGAAAGATTAAAAGAATAAAGAATAAATAAATCTAGGCCCCATTTACTCATTGTGAATGGAAGTTACTGTCATGCCGAGAAGAGCGGGAAGCTCTATTCTTTCACAGTAAAGCTTGCTGTTCTGCGTGCTAAGGCTAATGAGGCTGGCGCCAAAGATGTTCGTCGGAAGGGGTGGAGGAAGGGGTAGGTGCGTAAGCACAGTACAGGCGCATGACAGACTGTCAGAAAATGTCACTTCAGACTTTTTTTATGAGACGGTAATCTAATCGGTCACAGGCAAACAGAATCGGTACGCGGTACCAGCTGCTTCGAAAATTTTCGGTATTCCCTGTTTACAATCGGTAAAATACCGACAATTACCGGTTATCGCGAACCCTGACTCACCCACTCTTTTCAACATCTTCCTTGAGAGAATCATGGCTGATGCACTGGAACACCATAAAGGATCAGTCAGCACTGGTGGCAGAACAATCACAAACCTCCGCTTCGCAGATGACATTAACAGACTAGCAGGATAAGAACAGGAGCTCGCCAGCTTAACAGAACACCTGAACAAGGCCTCTAAAACACACGTCATGAAAATCAGTGCAGAGAAGACCAAACTGATGACCAATAACACCAAGGGCATCAGCACTGATATCAGGGTCAATGACCAGAAGCTGGTAACAGTTCAAAGCTTCAAGTACTTGGGAGCCATCGTAGCAGACAAGGGGTCCAAGCCAGAGGTAGTATGCAGGATTGACAGACAATAACAGCACCGTCAAAACTGAACACCATCTGGAAAGATAAAAATATCTCACTCATGTCCAAGATCAGACTAAAGCGCTCCCATGTTATATCCACATTCCTGTATGCCTGTGAATCATGGACCCACATTCCTGTATGCCTGTGAAATCGTGGAATCACATTCCTGTATGCCTGTGAATCGTGGACCCACATTCCTGTATGCCTGTGAAATCGTGGACACACATTCCTGTATGCCTGTGAATCGTGGACCCACATTCCTGTATGCCTATGAAATCGTGGACACACATTCCTGTATGCCTGTGAATCATGGACACACATTCCTGTATGCCTGTGAAATCGTGGACCCACATTCCTGTATGCCTGTGAATCGTGGACCCTGACTACAGATTTGGAGAGAACAGTGCTGGCAGTGGAGATTTTTCCCCTGGAGTTAACATCAGTGCTGACTCCATCTCCCCAAAAGTCTTTCCGATGAGACTGTAAACTGAAGCCTGTGTGCGAATGCATGCAGAACATCTTGCACACATGTTAAATCCTGTTCCGCTTTTTATAAGAGTTGGCTATTATGTGCCGGTGGGAACAGATGACAATATTTACACAACTGCATACACACGGGAACTGGATGAAAAAAAGTACATGAGTGCTTATCCCATTATCCTCGATATCAAAGTATAAAAATAATTTTTTTTTTTTTTTTTTTTAAAACAAGATGCTTCCGGAGACTCCATGGCATCTCCTACAGAGACCACATAAGCAACAAAAAAGTCATAACAAAATCCAGCAAACCATTGGTCCCTATGAAAATCTTCTATCAATTGTAAATAAGCGTAAACTTAAATGGTACGGGCATGTCACAAGATCAAAAGGACTTGCAAAAATAATACTGCAAGGCACTGTCCAAGGAGGAGGAAAAAAAGGCAGACCAAGGAAGAGATGGGAGGACATCAGCTAATGGACAGGCCTAGAACTCAACAAAACCCTGAGAAAGGCAGAACAGAGAGAGGGATGGAGGAAACTGGTTGTCAAGTCTTCAGGGGTGCCCCCAAGGTTGCCAGACTAAGGGATAGATAGACAGATAGATAGATAGATAGATAGATAGATAGATAGATAGATAGATAGATAGATAGATAGATAGATAGATAGATAGATAGATAGATAGATAGATAGATAGATAGAAACAGACAGACAGACAGACAGATAGGGCTGTCAATTATACTGACAGACCCCTGTCATGCCCATGGGGACCCTGGCCCTAAGGCCATCATAGGACTGATTGACTCAACAACTGGACCTTCCCAAAACAGCCTGAGGAGCTAGTGGAGCCCTGCTCTGCTCTGCTCTGCTCTGCTCTGCTCTGCCTGCAGTGCTCTGCTCTGCTCTGCTCTGCACTGCTCTGCTCTGCTCTGCTCTGCTCTGCACTGCTCTGCTCTGCTCTGCACTGCTCTGCACTGCTCTGCTCTGCACTGCTCTGCTCTGCTCTGCTCTGCTCTGCTCTGCTCTGCACTGCTCTGCACTGCACTGCACTGCACTGCTCTGCTCTGCTCTGCTGCTCTGCTCTGCTCTGCTCTGCTCTGCTCTGCTCTGCTCTGCTCTGCTCTGCTCTGCTCTGCTCTGCTCTGCTCTGCTCTGCATTGCATTGCATTTTTCAGGCAGCATATCATGGAAAAAGAAACCTGTCCATTCTTTTCAGGATGCACAGTGCATGCTGGGTATCTATGTGTCATCCACACCGCCAGGCAAAGCCAAGTCACAATATTTTCCCTGTATCTGAATTTTCTGCAGAGAAGAAGCAATCAAGTTGCCCAACACTGGATGATTGAAACAACACACAGCCCAACATCTATGTCAGGCAGGAAGTCTTTGACTCACATCAAGATGTCACCTACTTTTCAGACAGACTTACAGCTGCAGAGTCACAACAGACAATCCTGAAACTGAACCCACCTTGCCACATGCCTATTTGAAGAAAGGAAGGCACAGTATTGTCAACAGGCATGACCAACTCTTAATGACTTTTCACCCGACTGCTAACATCACATGCATGTTTCATTCTTTTATCCTCAGATGTGTCATCCTTTGCTCGTAACCTAAATGAAATTCTCTGTTTGATATAATAAAGAATTTGAATAAAATTTGGAAACAGTTTTCGTCTCTAGCTTCTCAAAAATTAAGTAGTTACATTGTTAGAGACACATACCCACACACAAACCAAAACAACCACAACCCAACCCACTTCATGCATAGTTGTTTTTAAACCAATACAGTACAAAACATACTACAATCCAAAACAACACACCACTCACACTCAAAATGTCCATAGTGAGGCAGGAGTCTCCTGTCCTTAACTGGAACATGTTCCTGATGCCGAACAGCTCCCCCTGGTGACTGGCATCCCCCTGAATACCTTGGAAGTAGCGGCGAGCGTTCTCCGTGCCCACGGCCACAGTGTCCAGTTGCTGCAGCAACAACAAAACGGCTGCACTGGGGATGGGATGGATGGCCTGGTGGTTAGTGACACGCACGCTTGTGATCTGCTGACCCGGGTTTGATTCTCATTTAAGAGAATTTTTCTTCTGGAGTTAACATCAGTGCCGACTCCACGCCCACCCCCCAAAGTCCTTTGGATAAGACTATAAACAAAACCAAGGTCCTAAGTGTGAATGCACGCAGAACATTTCGTGCACACATTAAAACCTGTTCCGCTATTCGGAAGAGTAGGCTATTGTGTGCCATTAGAAACAGATGACAAAACTGACAAAACTGCATACCCACAGGGACTGGATGTTAAAAAGCTCATGAGTGCTTATTCCATTATCCTCAAATAGAATAATTTTCTTTTTTTAAACGGAACAGCTTTATCAACTCTCTTGTTTTTGTGTTGTATGTCATCTGCTGTTGTGTGTGTGGGGACAGGATATCTCAGTGGTCAGAGAACTTGCTTTCCCAAAACTAAGGTTAAGCAGCATTGAGTGTGATTACCAAATGGATAGGTGACCGTTTGCATACCTTGGCTTCAATACAGTCCCCCAGTTCACCCAGCTGTAAATGGGTATCTACCCTCTTTAGGGTAAGGGAAGATAAAGCAGTGAGGGAGAGATGGGCATCACCCTCAATATGCTGGCCCTTGAAGAAGCTAAGGTCTCTGATGCCTCATTCTTCAACGACCTCATAGGTTATGGGACACCTTTATCTTTACCTCTTTTTTGTCATTTGCTGTTGTGTGTGAAGGCATGTGTGTGTTGTTTGCACAGAGGATGAAATGCGCTGATGTTGGTGGTGCTGTGAGGTCTGTGGTGACAGCCTGGTGGTCAGGCAACTGCGCTCAATCTGACAGCCCAGGATCCAGCCGCCATGGAGGTGCCCACATTACAATGTCACCACTCAGGCCCAGGTTCAAATCCTCACACCCCTTCACCACCCCACTTACACCTCTCCTGACCGCCAGGGTGAAGGACTAGCACCCAGGACAAGGAGGGAGAGGTTGGGGACTGACAGGAGGTCGTTCACCTCCACACCACTTTTTCTCCCCCCCCCCCCCCCCCCCCTTAGTTTTTTGTGGTTTCCATACCCCTGAGCGCAGGCTGCCGGGTGCAGGGGTAAAGGTATTCCTCATGTCTTGAGATGCATTGAGCTCTGCTGCCTGACTGAACCAGTCACCTGTGCGTGGCGGAGTTTCCACAGAAAGCGGGGTGGCATCTCACCTGTGTTCAGGTGATGGCAGGTCCCTGTCGCCTGTCTGGATGCCACCACCTGTGTGTGTGTGTGTGTGTGTGTGTGTGTGTGTGTGTGTGTGTGTGTGGTTGTGTGTGTGTGTGCGTGTGCGTGTGTGAGCATATTATTTTCCTTGTGTTTTTTTTCTTGTTTATATATTTTTTCAGGGGGTTAGGGGTGTTAGGAATGGTGGAGAGGGGAAGAAGCATGTTAGCTTAGAGTTGTTGAACTTGGATGAAAGTGGAATAAAGCATCATGTTTGTAATGTTTCGCCTCTTGAGTCATGTTTTGTGAGATTGCTGCCATTGCCACCCCTTTTCCAGACGAATTGAGAATGAGCTTGTCACAACAAAAATCTGAGCCTGTCCTTTCTGGGACAAACTTGGAAAACTCTTTTGGGGTTTTTTTGTGTGTGTATTGTGACATAGAGGACTTTTCCCTTGGAGTTAACATTAGCACTGACTCCACTCCCCCCAAAAGTCCTTCAGATGAGACTGTAAACTGAGGCCCCATGTGTAAACGCACACACATTAGATCAGACTATAAACTGAGGTTGGTGTGCAAACGCACACAGATCATCTTGCACACATGTTAAAGCCTCTTTCTGCATTTCAGAAGAGTAGGCCATTGTGTGCCAGTGGGCATGGATAACAAAATTTACAAACCTGCATACACACAGGGACTAGATACAAAAGAGCACTCAAGTGCTTATTCCATTATCCTCAAAATAATTTTTTTTTAAATAAGAATTGTGCAAAACACAGAACATCTTGTGCACATGTTAAAAACCCATTCCAGTTGTCAGAAAATTAGGCCATTTTGTGCTGGTATGAACAGATGCCATTTAAAAAAAAAAAACAAACATTAACACAGGTGTCCTTTTTAGAAAGGGTGTAGTGACTGGCTGTGTTACCTGTTTGTAGATCTGTCTCAGGTAAATGTTTTCTTCAATGGAGCCCACGGAAATCAGGCGGTAGACTTCCACATTGCGTCTCTGTCCTATTCTGTAGGCTCTGCACAGTCACCACACCAGTCATCACACACAGTATCACTGCTTGTCTAACAGTCACCAGAAACAGTATTACTCCTTGTCTAACAGTCATCACAAACAGTATCACTGCTTGTCTAACAGTCACCACACACAGTATCACTGCTTGTCTAACAGTCACCAGAAACAGTATTACTCCTTGTCTAACAGTCACCAGAAACAGTATTACTCCTTGTCTAACAGTCACCACACACAGTATTACTCCTTGTCTAACAGTCACCAGAAACAGTATTACTCCTTGTCTAACAGTCACCACACACAGTATTACTCCTTGTCTAACAGTCACCAGAAACAGTATTACTCCTTGTCTAACAGTCACCAGAAACAGTATTACTCCTTGTCTAACAGTCACCAGAAACAGTATTACTCCTTGTCTAACAGTCACCATAACATTCATTAGAAACAGTATTACTCCTTGTCTAACAGTCACCAGAAACAGTATTACTCCTTGTCTAACAGTCATCACAAACAGTATCACTGCTTGTCTAACAGTCACCACACACAGTATCACTGCTTGTCTAACAGTCACCAGAAACAGTATTACTCCTTGTCTAACAGTCACCAGAAACAGTATTACTCCTTGTCTAACAGTCACCAGAAACAGTATACTCCTTGTCTAACAGTCACCAGAAACAGTATTACTCCTTGTCTAACAGTCACCACACACAGTATTACTCCTTGTCTAACAGTCACCAGAAACAGTATTACTCCTTGTCTAACAGTCACCACACACAGTATTACTCCTTGTCTAACAGTCACCATAACATTCATTAGAAACAGTATTACTCCTTGTCTAACAGTCACCATAAGTCACCAGAAACAGAATTACTCCTTGTC
Source organism: Stramonita haemastoma (assembly GCA_030674155.1). Classification (NCBI taxonomy): domain Eukaryota; kingdom Metazoa; phylum Mollusca; class Gastropoda; order Neogastropoda; family Muricidae; genus Stramonita; species Stramonita haemastoma. The sequence goes on from CM060322.1 coordinate 58,796,610, forward strand.
TAACAGTCACCAGAAACAGTATTACTCTTTGTCTGACAGTCATCATAACAGTCATCAGAAACAGAATTACTCCTTGTCTGACAGTCATCATAACAGTCATCAGAAACAGTATTACTCTTTGTCTGACAGTCATCATAACAGTCATCAGAAACAGAATTACTCCTTGTCTGACAGTCATCATAACAGTCACCAGAAACAGTATTACTCCTTGTCTGACAGTCATCATAACAGTCATCAGAAACAGTATTACTCCTTGTCTGACAGTCATCATAACAGTCATCAGAAACAGAATTACTCCTTGTCTAACAGTCATCATAGCAGTCATAACAACAAATAACAACAAATACAACCGAAAAAAAAACACTCAAAAGTCACACACACACACCACACACACACACACACACACACACACACACACACATATACACACACACACACACACATGCGCACGTTCGTGCGCTCGTCCACACAGCACATATGCACGTACACCCATGCACACATTTAAAGTTTTAAAAAATCATTGTGTCAAACAAACAGCTTATATCAGTTACAATGTCACCAATACCATTATTTAAGACTTTAAAAAAAGAATACATGAAATGTCAATAAGCAATTTATGTCAGATGACAATATCTCCATTCTTCAGTTCATACTTCATATATTAGAAGGAAGAAAAAGAAAAAACAAAGAACGCAACAATACCATATGATAATACCCATCACCACTAAGAGGAAATAACATAAACACTAACAAACATACACAAACAAAAAAACCCCAAACACACACAAACAACAAAAAAAACAACCAAACAAAACGAACAAAAACAAAAAAGGGGAGGGGGGTTGGCACGGATGGGGAGGGGGTGTCAAGGAGGAAGGGGGAAAACACAAACAGAAAACAGAAGAATTAAAGTAATGATTTATGATTATATTAATAAATTTAAAAAAACCTACACATATGAACAAAAAAACAAAAAAACAACAACAAAAAAAGAAAGAAAAAAAAGGCCTTAACCACTAACCAAAGTAAAATAAAATGTGAGTGTGTGTGTGTGTGTGTGAGTGTGTGTGTGTGTGTGTGTGTGTGTGTGTGTGTGTGTGTGTGTGTGTTGTATGTGTGTGTGTGTGTGTGTGTGTGTGTGTGTGTGTGTGTGTGTGTGTCCTCATGGCTGACCTGTCCTGTGCCTGGAGGTCATGGCTGGGGTTCCAGTTGGGGTCAAAGATCACGACCTTGTTGGCCCCTGTCATGTTGAGGCCTAGTCCCCCAGCCCTGATAAGAGACATCACACCACACCACAATTACATCAGACATCACACAGAGAATGATAACAACACACAGAGACAGACTACAACACACAGAGAATGATAACAACACACAGAGATAGACCACAAAACACAGTTACAGACTGCAACACAGAGAGACAGACAACACACAGAGATAGACTACAACACAGAGATAGACTACAACACACAGAGATAGACTACAACACACAGACCACAACACACAGAGATTGACTACAACACACAGAGATTGACTGCAACACACAGAGATCGACTGCAACACACAGAGATTGAGTACAACACACAGACTACAACACACAGAGATAGACCACAACACACAGATATTGACTACAACACACAGACCACAACACACAGAGATTGACTACAACACACAGACCACAACACACAGAGATTGACTACAACACACAGAGATTGACTACAACACACAGAGATTGACTACAACACACAGAGATTGACTGCAACACACAGAGATTGACTGCAACACATGTCTGCCTGCCTGCAAGCCCGCATCAAACATACAGCCCATGTATAATGTTCTATATAATTACAAATGTGTTTGTGCAGGTGTCCAAATGTTAAATGCAGTGTTCCCATGATGATAAATGATTGCTTGAATGGAAATATCTCTCTCTCTCTCTCTCTCTCTCTCTCTCTCTCTCTCTCTCCTCTCTCTCTCTCTCTCTCTCCCCATACTTTCACCCAGCCCCCAGCCCCCTTTCTTTTTTCTTTTTCTTTTTTTTTTTTTTTCTTTTTTTTTCTCCTCAACATCAAATGTTGATCAATGTCATGCTGCAGTGTATATCTCATTTGAGTGGATAAATTGCCTTCTACATCTAGCAGGTATATCGGATCCAGAGACTCTTGCAACAGGGCAGTTGTTGCCTAGGGCTAGTGTGGATTGGAGTTTTTGAACCAACTCTGCCATACTATATTTTTGTTTGCTTTTTCATCTATTATTATTCGTCACTGTATCTCTTTGTGTTTAGTATCATATTAATATTTAGTGTGTGATTGGTTATATTGATTTAGCAAAAATTGTTGTATCTTAGTTGTTCTTAAAATATTTTTCCCAATTTATATGTTTTATTATTTTTTATGACCGTAGTATATGATCTATGTAAAAACAGGACTGGATTCAAAAAGTTGTTTATTATAACACATTCATTCCTTACAGATTTTGATTTGTGTTTATATTTTAGTTTTCGAAATTGAACTATAGCTTATTTTGTCAAAAAATTTCATAATCAAGTCTCTTATTTTGATAGATCTTACATACATACATATATATATATATAAAAATCAATCTTAACATGTCTCTAACTTTAGACAAGTGGCCCACAAAGCAAGGCCTCCGTGTAGGCTACCTGAATATCAACAATGCAACAAACAAAAAAGATGATATTTCGACCATACTGCACAATGATGAGAATCAATTTCATTTGTTTTGCCTTGCTGAATCTCGACTCTCACCACACGTAACTGACACATGCATGAATATTCCAGGATATCAGATTTTTCGACAGGATCCACACAAGCCCAAGTCCACTGGGTTATTAACATATTTCGCTTCTTCACTGAGTTGCAAAAGATTATACAACTTTGATGTTTATGACATTGAATCAATTTGGGTTGAAATAAAATTAAAACACAATAATCCAATATTAATAGGATTCATATACAGAAATCCTTCAGAAACCACAGAATGGTTTGAAAAATTCAACTCTCTTATGGATGAAGTGACATTTTTAAACTATGAAACAATTATTCTTGGGGATTTTAACATCGACTTATTAAAACCCAAGCCTAAATGGAGTCACAACATCACTATGCATGGCCTGGAACAACTAATAGACAAACCAACTCGGATAACAGATAACTCTAGAACTTTGATAGATCATATCTATACTACTACAAAACAAAACATAACAGAAGTATGTGCCCCCTCCTGTGGATGCAGTGATCACAATGCTGTGTGTTTAACTTGGTTTAAACATCGTGTCAAAATTCCCAAAGTAGGACATAAAACCATCTTTTACAGAAAATTTAATAACTTCAACGAACAAGACTTTCTTTCAGACTTGATAAATTCGCCATTCCAAGACATATATCAAATCAGAGACCCCAACGAAGCTGCAGAATTCTGGATTACCACATTTATTTCAGTGTATGATAGGCATGCCCCCTTCATCAAAAAAAGAGTTAAAGAAAAAATAAAACCTCCTTGGATAACAAAAGACATAGAGTCAGAAATGCGCTTAAGAGACTATTTGAAAACCCATGGTACAAAAGAAGAATTTAAAATGCAAAGAAACAAAGTAACTTCACTAAAACGGAGATCAAAACGTGATTACTTTCAAAAACTGTTAATTACAACTACCGACTCTCGCCAGGTATGGAAAGCCATCAATATTTTATGTAATAGACCTATATCAAAAAGCCAAAAGACAGTTAAAGACATAACAGCTGATGAACTGAACACCCATTTCTCAAACATCGCTACTAAAATCATATCATGTGATAAGTCAAATGAAAATGATCTCCAATACTTAGAACAATATATTGAATCAAAAGAAATTAAATTCCCAGTTGAATTATTGCCAATGACAATTAAAGACGTGTTGGAAAGTCTATCTCTCAAAAAAAATTCCAGAACACGTGACCTTGACAATCTGGATGGAAAAATATTGAACCTTTCTGGTCCTATTATAGCTGAAACACTGACATATCTATATAACTTGTGTATAGATAAAAGCAACATTCCTCTCATATTTAAAAAGGCAAAAGTCATACCAGTCCACAAATCTGGAGATTCTTCTTGTCCTTCAAATTACAGACCAATTTCAATCCTATCGGTCTTATCCAAACCCATTGAAAAACATATCCAAAAATCTTTATATTCCTACTTTGTTAACAACAACCTAATAAATGAAGATCAGTCAGGCTTTCGTAAAAACTATTCTTGTCACACAGCTCTAACTCAACTAACAGACAGTCTCTTACACAACATAAACGAAAATAACTATACAGGCCTAATTTTTGTTGACTTTGAAAAAGCATTTGATGTAATTAATCACTCCCTGCTAGTGCGTAAACTTCACCTATACAAACTAACACCTGAAATAATCAATCTTTTAAAAAGTTTTTTGTTAGATAGACAGCAGTTGGTAACTGCAAATAATCAAACATCAGAATTAGTATCTATTAGATATGGAGTACCACAAGGATCAATATTGGGTCCTCTTTTGTTCTCAATATATGTAAATGACTTACCCTTATTTCTAGATTGTAGCTGTGAAATGTTTGCTGATGACACATCCCTCTATTGTAGTGATACTGACCCCCACAGACTAACACTCAAACTTCAAAACAATATCAACAAATTGATTACTTGGACTCAATTAAACCATATGTCCTTAAATGCTCAAAAAACTAAAAGTATGTACGTACTAGCACGACAAAAGAGGCAAAAAATGAAAAGTAAATTTCAACCTCTGTTGATAGATCAAAAAATCATTGAAGAAGTTGACTCACACAAAATTCTGGGTGTAATTATCGACAATAATCTTACTTGGACTGACCATGTGATGGCACAAGGAAAACGTCTTACAAACAAGGTACGTCAGCTATCAAAAATAAAACACTTTCTAGATAGTCATTCACGCAAACTCTTTTTTTGTGGACACATCTTGCCAATAGTTGACTATGCCTCATCTCTTTGGGACAACTGCAGTGAAACTAATTTGAAATTCATCCATCGATTATATAAAAGAGCGCTAAAACTTGTCCTATTAAAATCAAGCTCCCTAACCATCAATGATTATAAGCTAACAAATATTCTTACATTTCAAAACAGGCTTTATCTCAATAAAGCTCTATTTGTACAAAAAGTTGTCAATGGAAATGCCCCTCCCAAGATCACCAATAGATTCAAAATTAATGAGCACAGGCATAACCATCTACTAACATTTCCCAGACCCAGAAACAATCTTTACAAAACAAGCTTCCTATATTCAGGTAGTGATTTATGGAACAAGCTCCCAAAACATTTAAAATGTATCAAAAATAAAAATCAGTTCAAAAATCAGTTGAAAAATCACTTAATGCGCTTATGCAAAAATGTTTAAGAACTACACATCAATCCAATCAACCATACTTAGAACAGACTAAAGATATTGATACTCTCTGCTAACCCCGAAAAATCTTTCACGTGTGGCTCACTGTGACTGAAAAAGCTACACTTTGCTTGCTATATATGTATGTGGAAGGGGGAAAAGGGGGAGAAAGGGTTGGTTTTTTTTGTTTTTTTTTATTTTTTTTTTATATAATTTAATTTTGAACAGGATAGGGAATAAGTGATGTATGTAAACACGTGTATATTCTGCAAATTCACAAGGAGAAAACCAAACCACTGATTTGACGACTAGATTGGATTTTTTTTTTTTTTTTTTTTTTTTTCACTTACCCAGTTTAATAGTTTCAGGATAAATATTTAATTTTTATTTTATTTTATTAATTATACTAATGAGACTATTAGCACTATTATATTTATATTATTTTGATAAGTGGAAAGGCCTTACTTTTTTGTTCTGGTTGTTGTTGTGTATGTTTTTTGTTGTGTTTTGTTTGTTTTTTGTTTGTTTGTTTGAATGTTTGTTTGTTTGTTTTTGTTCATATGTGTAGGGTTTTTTATTCATGAAATATAATCATAAATCATTATTATAATTCTTCTGGTTGCTGTTTGTGTTTCCCCCCTTCCTCTTGATACCCCCTCCCCACCCGTTCCCACCCCCCCTCCAAATTTTTTTCTTTTTTGAGTGTGTGGGGTGTTTTTTTGTGTGGTTTTTTGTGGGGGGTTGTGTTTGTTTGTTTGCTTGTTTTTTGTTTGTTTTTTGCTTTAGTTTTGTTTTGCTTGTTTTTTTTTCGTTCATTATGTTTGTTTGGTTCTCTGTTGCTTTTGTTTGTTTATTAGTTTTTTGGTTAGTTTGAATGTTTGTTAGTGTATATGTTATTTCCTCTCAGTGGAGATTGGTATTATCATATGTATTGTTGCGTTTGTTTTTCGGGTTTTATTTTTGTTTTTTTGTTTGTTTTGTTTTGTTTTGTTTTGTTTTTTCTTTTCTTCCTCATAACATAAGTATGAATTGAAGTGTGGAGATAATGTAATCTGACATAAGTTGCTTATTGACATTTCATGGATTTTTTTATTATTTTTTATTTATTTTTTTATTTTTATTTTCTATTTTTAAGTCTTAAATAATGGTTGGTGACATTGTATTGATATAAGCTGTTGACACCACATGATTTTTTTTTTTAAAAACAATTTTAAATGTGTGCATGCCCATATGTTTGTTATGTTATTCCACTCAGTGGTGATGGGTATTATCATATGGTATTGTTGCTTTAGTTGTTTTTTCTTTTCTTTCCTTCTAATATATAATCCGTGTGGATTGGTTTTTTGATGTTTTGGTCTGATTGTTTGTTTTTTGGTGGGTTTTTTGTTTGTTTTTTGGTTGTTTTTATTATTATTATTTTTTTTTTTTTAAGTCTTAAATAATGGTTGGTGACATTGTATTGATATAAGCTGTTTGACACCATATGATTTAAAATTTTCTTTTTTTTTTTTAATGTGTGCATGCCCATATGTTTGTTATGTTATTCCACTAAGTGGTGATGGGTATTATCATATGGTATTGTTGCTTTAGTGTTTTTTTCTTTTCTTCCTTCTAATATATAATCCGTGTGGATTGGTTTTTTGATGTTTTGGTTTGATTGTTTGTTTTTTGGTGTGTTTTTATGTGTTTTTTGTTTGTTTGGTTGGTTTTGTTTTTCTTTTGTTTGATTGTATGTTTGTTAGCGTATATGTTATTTCCTCTCAGTGATGATGGGTATTATCATAAGGTATCGTTGTGTTTGTTGTTTTTTCCTTATCTTCTTTTAAAAATATAAAGTATGAATTGAAGATAGAGATATTGTAATCTGACATAAATTGCTTATAGATTTTTTATTATTTTACTTATTTATTTTAAAAATTTTTGTTGTTGTTGTTGTATTTATTCATTTTTTTAAAAAATTGTTTTATTATTATTATTATTATTATTATTATTATTATTATCATCATTATTATTATTATTATTATTATTATTATTACTATTACTATTATTATTATTATTATTATTATTATTATTATTATTATTATTATTATTATATATTAAGTCTTAATGTTTTTTGGTTACATTGTAATTGATATAAGCTGTTGTGTGTGTGTGTGTGTGTGTGTGTGTGTGTGTGTGTGTGTGTGTGTGTGTGTGTGTGTGTGTGTGTGTGTGTGTGTTTTTTGTTGGTTTTGTTTTTTTTTTGACACTATATGATTTTTTAAAAAAAGACTTTAAATGTGTGCATGTACCTACGAGTATACGAGATGAGTGGAAGAGCGCAAACCGCGCGGTGTGTGTGTGTGTGTGTGTGTGTGTGTGTGTGTGTGTGTGTGTGTGTGTGTGTGTGTGTGTGTGTGTGTGTGTGTGTGTGTGTGTGTGTAGATGCACGGGTGTGTGTGTGTGTGTGTGTGTGTGTGTGTGTGTGTGTGTGTGTGTGTTGGTGTGGGTGTATGTGCATATGTGTGTATGGCTTTCGAGTAGATTTTTAAAATATTTTTTTTTTTTATTTTTTTTTTTATTTATTTATTTTATTTATTTTATTTTCTCTTTTGGTTGTTGTTATAGTAGTTGCTTGTATTATTTATAGGCATAGTTTATTTTAAAGTTGTTGAAATCATGTTAGCAAGTTAATGTTGGTGAAATGTTTGTTGCTGTTGTTTTAATTTTGTTTGCTTTTTCCCCTTTTCTTTCTTTCGTTGGTTTTTTGTTTGTTTGTTTGTTTGCTAGGGATTTTCTACTTTGTTTTTTGTTGGTTTTTTGTCTTGTTTAGGATTTGATTTTTGCTATTGTTTTGATTTTTTTTCTTTTCTTTTCTTTAGATAGATGGCTTGATGGAAAAAAGCAGATCGCTGCTTACTCAATGTACCATCTGGAAATAAAAATTTGATTGATTGATTGACTACAACACACAGAGATTGACTATAACACACAGACTGCAACACACAGAGATAGACCACAAAACACGGAGATTGGCTACAACACACAGACTACAACACACAGATCACAGAGAGAGAGATAGACTCCAACACACAGACCACACACAGAGATAGACTACACACACAGAGATAGACTACAACACACAGAGATAGACTACAACACACAGACCACACACAGAGATAGACTACAACACACATAGATCGACTACAACACATAGGCTACACACAGGAATAGACTACGCAGACAGGAATAGACTACACAGACAGGAATAGACCAACACACAGGAATAGACTTCAACACACAGGAATAGACTACACACAGGAATAGACTACACACAGGAATAGACTACACACAGGAATAGACTACACACACAGGAATAGACTACACACACAGGAATAGACTACACACAGGAATACACTACACACAGGAATACACTACACACAGGAATACACTACACACACAGGAATACACTACACACACAGGAATAGACTACAACACACAGGAATAGATTTCAACACACAGGAATAGACTACACACAGGAATAGACTACACACAGGAATAGACTACACACAGGAATAGACTACACACAGGAATAGACTACACACACAGGAATAGACTTCAACACACAAGAATAGACTTCAACACACAGGAATAGACTACACACAGGAATAGATTTCAACACACAGGAATAGACTACACACACAGGAATAGACTACACACACAGGAATAGACTACACACACAGGAATAGACTTCAACACACAGGAATAGACTACACACAGGAATAGACTACACACAGGAATAGACTACACACACAGGAATAGACTACACACACAGGAATAGACTCACAACAGGAATAGACTACACACAGGAATAGACTACACACAGGAATAGACTACACACAGGAATAGACTACACACACAGGAATAGACTACACACACAGGAATAGACTACACACACAGGAATAGACTTCAACACACAGGAATAGACTCACACACAGGAAAGACTACACACAGGAATAGACTACACACACAGGAATAGACTACACACACAGGAATAGACTTCCACACAGGAATAGACTACACACAGAATAGACTACACAGCAGGAATAGACTACACACAGGAATAGACTACACACAGGAATAGACTACACACACAGGAATAGACTACACCACAGGAATAGACTACACAGACAGGAATAGACTAACACACAGGAATAGACTACACACAGGAACTAGACTACACACAGGAATAGACTACACACAGGAATAGACTACACACAGGAATAGACTACACACACAGGAATAGACTTCACACAGGAATAGACTACACAGACAGGAATAGACTACACACAGGAATAGACTACACACAGGAATAGACTACACACACAGGAATAGACTACACACAGGAATAGACTACACAGACAGGAATAGACTACACACAGGAATAGACTACACAACAGGAATAGACTACACACAGGAATAGACTACACAACAGGAATAGACTACACACACAGGAATAGACTACACACAGGAATAGACTGACCCTTATGTGTCTGTCTGTGCATCGATTCCACAGGGGGCGGAACAGCCTGTCCTACAGGAATATCCACTACTAAGTTGGAATTGCAGAGAAAAGAGAAAGACAGAAAAAACATGGAAAGACAACATCAGAGAGGTGGACAGGCCTTGAGTGAAACAACATACTACAAAAAGCTGAGAACCGCAAGGAGTGGAGGAAGCTGGCAGCAAAACCTTCAGTGGAACCCCAACAGCTGACCAGACCAAGAGACAATGAGTGAAGGTGAAGGACAAGCCAGTCAAGAGGTCGGAGTGTCTGAGCTGTGACCAGACAGCAACAGGAAGACACGGGGTCCACAGAGAGAAAGACAGAACACAACAACAGAAAACAGCAGTTCAGTCAGGTGACCAGACAGCAACAGTAAGACACAGGGTCCACACACAGAGAGAAATAACACAACAACAGAAAACAGTTCAGTCAGAAGGACGGATGGGAGACAGGAAGGAAGCAGGAAGAAAAAGACAAAGAAATGATGGAACAAAGGAAAATAAGAATGAATGGATAAATAAATGAAGGACAGGAGGGAAGGAGGATGGCAGACAGGGAGGGCAGATGGAGGGAAAAAGAAAGAAAGAATGTAAAAAAACAAAAAAAAAAAAGGAGAAGAACAAAAGGAAAAAGAAAGGAGGAAAGAAAGGAGGAAAGAAGAGGAAGGGAAAGAAAGGAGAGGAAAGAAAGGAGGAAAGAAAGAGGAGAAAGAAAGGAGGAAAGACAGGAGGAAAGAAAGGAGGAAAGACAGGAGGAAAGAAAGTAGACAAAGGAGCACAAAGAGAAAGTAACACCCCCACCCCAAAAAAGGAAGGAAGGGAGGGAGGAAAGAAAGAAGACCGAAAGGAAAAAGGGAATGATGAAAAAAAAAAACAGAGGAAAAGAAGAAAGAAAAGAAGGACGGAAGGAAGGAAGGAAGGGAAGGAAGGGAGGGGGGGATGGAGGGAGGAAAGAAGGAAGGAAGGAAGGGAGGAAGGATGGAAGGAAGGGAGGAAGGATGGAAGGAAGGAAGGAAGGAAGGAAGCAAGGAAGGAAGGAAGGAAGGAAGGAAGGAAGGCAGGAAGGAAGGAAGGCAGGAAGGAAGGCAGGAAGGCAAGGAGACACAAAGGAAGGAAGGAAGGAAGGCAGGAAGGAAGGAAGGCAGGAAAAGGAAGGAAGGAAGGAAGGAAGGAAGGAAGGAAGAGGAAGAAGGAAGGCAGGAAGGCAGGAAGGAAGGAAGGCAGGAAGGAAGGAAGGCAGGAAGGCAAGGAGACACAAAGGAAGGAAGGAAGGAAGGAAGGAAGGAAGGAAGGAGAAGGCAAGGAGAACAGAAGGAAGGAGGAAGGAAGAGAAGGAAGGAAGAAGGAGGAGAGGAAGGAAGGAGGAGAGGCAGGCAGGCAGACAGGAAGGAAGGAAGGAGGAAGGCAGAGGGAGGAAGGAGGAGGCAAGGAAAGGAAGGCAAGGAAGGAGGAAGGAAGGAAGGAAGGAAGGAAGGAAGGAAGGAAGGAAGGAAGGCAGAAGAGGAAGGCAGGAAGGAAGGCAGGAAGGAAGGAGGAAGGAAGGAAGAAGGAAGGAAGGAAGGAAGGAAGGCAGGAAGGAGGCAGAGGAGCAGAGGAAGGAAGAGGAAGGAAGGAAGGCAGGAAGGAAGGCAGGAAGGAAGGCAGAAGAAGCAGAAGAAGGAAGGAGAGGAAGGAGGAGGAAGGCAGAAAAGCAGCACTGACTTGGTGGAGACCAGACAGAGGAAGATGTCGGGGGTGGTGTTGAACTCTCGCACGATCTCCTGTCGCCGCCGTCCTGTGACACTGCCGTCAATGCGCCGGTAATCCAGCCCCTGACTCATGATGTGCTGCTCCACAATGTCCAGTAACTGACACAATAACAACACCAATAACCACCTCTTTCTTCAGGCCTGATGAATTAACAGTACAATAATAACACCATAATGTCAACTTGCTCCACAATGTCCAGTAACTGACACAGTAACAACACCAATAACCACCTCTTTCTTCAGGCCTGATGAATTAACAGTACAATAATAACACCATAATGTCAACTTGTTCCACAATGTCCAGTAACTGACACAATAACAACACCAATAACCACCTCTTTTTTCAGGCCTGATGAATTAACAGTACAATATTAACACCATGATGTTAACTGGCTCCACAATGTCCAGTAACTGACACAATAACAACACCAATAACCACCTCTTTTTTCAGGCCTGATGAATTAACAGTACAATAATAACACCATAATGTTAACTGGCTCCTCATATCAATTCCTGATAAATGAAAATTTTATATTTTATGTTTCCTTATTTTTTCACTGTTTAGTTAATTTGTCAACTCATTTTCCCATTTTCACTTGTATTCTCCAAAGCAAAATCATGAGAAAGATTAAACTTGCTTGTAGTGTGACTGGACAAAAAGTGTGTATGTTTCATATTAATTTTCTGAGTGCATGTGTGCCTGTGTGCATGTGCATGTGTGTGAGTGTGTGTGTGTGTATGTTTGTGTATGTGTGTGTATGTATGTGTGTGTGTGTGTGTGTGTGTGTGTGTGTGTGTGTGTGTGTGTGTGTGTGTGTGTGTGTGTGTGTGTGTGTAAGTGTGTGTGTGTGTGTGTGTGTGTGTGTGTGTGTGTGTGTGTGTGTGTGTGTGTGTGTGTGTATGTGTGAGACAGAGACACAGAGAGAGAGAGAGAGAGAGAGAGAGAGAGAGAGAGAGAGAGAGAGAGAGAGAGGAGAGAGAGAGAGAGAGAGAGAGAGAGAGAGAGAGAGGAGAGAGAGAGAGAGTACATGCATGCATATGCATAACTGTGTGTATGCTTCTATCTATATCTATGCTGTCAAATTTCTTTAATTTTCTAGATAATTTCCTAGCTTAAAAAACTCTTTGGATTCTGCTTTAAAATTAGCATTGATGCCTACAATGTCAGACAAGAATGTAATAAAGCAACCTGAAAAAAGTACCCCCCCAGGAAGACAGTGCCCTTTACTCATGTGCAGACTGTCAGCATGGCATACTCCCTGCCCCGTGGGGATGTTGGGGGCCTGTCAGCATAAATAGCATCCCCACTCTCTGAAAATTCTGTGCTTGGAATCTCCTCTTTTCTATCCCTCTCTTTGTTTTTTGCTTTGTTCCTTTCCTTCCTGTCACCTCCTTCTTGGTCCATTCTCCTGCCCTTTTGCCAGAAACACTTACAAGACAACAATTCTCTCCCATGCCAAAATCAGGGCTGACTTGTCAAGCACTTAATGGCAGTGCAACACATTTCCACTCATATGACAGCGACAATGGATACTGTTTGACTTCTCACTGCATCTCAGTCAGTCAGCAAACTCACCATTACCTACTTCTGACTGTATCTGATACAGCCAGCAAACTCACCATTACCTACTTCTGACCCTACTTCTGACTGTATCTGATACAGCCAGCAAACTCACCATTACCTACTTCTGACCCTACTTCTGACTGTATCTGATACAGCCAGCAAACTCACCATTACCTACTTCTGACCCTACTTCTGACTGTATCTGATACAGCCAGCAAACTCACCATTACCTACTTCTGACCCTACTTCTCACTGTATCTGATACAGTCGGCAAACTTACCATTACCTACTTCTGACCCTACTTCTCACTGTATCTGATACAGTCGGCAAACTTACCATTACCTACTTCTGACCCTACTTCTCACTGTATCTGATACAGTCAGCAAACTTACCATTACCTACTTCTGACCCTACTTCTCACTGTATCTGATACAGTCAGCAAACTTACCATTACCTACTTCTGACCCTACTTCTCACTGTATCTGATAGAGCCAGCAAACTTACCATTACCTACTCATCACAGTATCTCAAACAGAAAGTCGTTTCTGATAGAGACAGCTGTACCTCATACACACAGTCGAACCTTATACAGTCGTACCTCATACAAACAGCCATACCTCATACAGACAGCCATACCTCATACAGACAGTCATACCTCATACAGACAGTTGTACCTCATACAATCGTACTTCATACAGACAGCCATACCTCATACAGACAGCCGTACCTCATACAGCCAGCCATACCTCATACAGACAGCCGTACCTCATACAGACAGCCGCACCTCATACAGACAGTCGTACCTCATACAGCCAGCCATACCTCATACAGACAGCCGTACCTCATACAGACAGCCGTACCTCATACAGACAGCCGTACCTCATACAGACAGCCGTACCTCATACAGACAGCCGCACCTCATACAGACACCGCACCTCATACAGACAGCCGCACCTCATACAGACAGCCGTACCTCATACAGACAGCCGTACCTCATACAGACAGTCAAATCTCATACAGACAGCCATACCTCCTACAGACAGCCATACCTCATACAAACAGCCATACCTCATACAGACAGCCATACCTCATACAAACAGCCATACCTCATACAGACAGTCAAATCTGATACAGACAGCCATACCTCCTACAGACAGCCATACCTCCTACAGACAGCCATACCTCATACAGACAGCCATACCTCATACAGACAGTCAAATCTCATACAGACAGCCATACCTCATACAAACAGCCATACCTCATACAAACAGCCATACCTCATACAGACAGCCATACCTCATACAAACAGCCATACCTCCTACAGACAGCCGTACCTCCTACAGAGACAGTGGGCAAACTCACCCTTGTGGAGTAGGAGAAGAGCAGCACCTTGCTGTGTTCCTTGGCAAACACCGACAGCATTCCCTGCAACACCTGCAGTGCCACAGACACCAAAGCAGCCACGTCACTGGTTGCTCAGTCAGGTAGTATCACATCACACGCTACTGCAGGACTTAAACCCTTGTTCTACAACAGTGGGTCAGTGTCACAGGGCACTGGTTGCTCAAGCAGGGAGTAAGTATCACACGCTTTTGCAGGACTTAAACCCTTGTTCTACAACAGTGGTCAGTGTCACAGGGCACTGGTTGCTCAAGCAGGGAGTAAGTATCACACGCTTTTGCAGGACTTAGACCCTTGTTCTACAACAGTGGGTCAGTGTCACTTACTCTTGATTCACCACACTCTACAGTTAGTGACCAGGAGAGAAAACAGAATGTCTGGTGCATGCATGCCTGCACTCATGTACACACGTACACATGCACACACACACACACACACATGTACACATGCACACACACACACACATGTACACACACACACACACACACACACACACACACACACACACACACACACACACACACACACACACACACACACACACACAAAGAGCCAAGTCTGAAAAGATCAAAGAAAGCTAAAAGAGAACATGGATATTGTAAAAATACATGTGCTGCACATACAACCACCCCTGAATGGGCATTCCACAAGGACCTGCCCCTCCATGCCCGCTAACTGAACAGTTAAAATAACTGTGAGGTTCACTGAGGGCTTTAACTGAACAGTGAAAATAACTGTGCGGTTTACTGAGGGCTTTAACTGAACAGTTAAAATAACTGTGAGGTTTACTGAGGGCTTTAACTGAACAGTTAAAATAAATGTGCGGTTTACTGAGGGCTTTAACTGAACAGTGAAAATAACTGTGCGGTTTACTGAGGGCTTTAACTGAACAGTGAAAATAACTGTGAGGTTTACTGAGGGCTTTAACTGAATAGTTAAAATAAATGTGCGGTTTACTGAGGGCTTTAACTGAACAGTTAAAATAACTGTGAGGTTTACTGAGGGCTTTAACTAAACAGTGAAAATAAATGTGCGGTTTACTGAGGGCTTTAACTGAACAGTGAAAATAACTGTGAGGTTTACTGAGGGCTTTAACTGAACAGTGAAAATAACTGTGAGGTTTACTGAGGGCTTTAACTGAACAGTGAAAATAACTGTGAGGTTTACTGAGGGCTTTAACTGAACAGTGAAAATAACTGTGAGGTTTACTGAGGGCTTTAACTGAACAGTGAAAATAACTGTGAGGTTTACTGAGGGCTTTAACTGAACAGTGAAAATAACTGTGAGGTTTACTGAGGGCTTTAACTGAACAGTGAAAATAACTGTGAGGTTTTATGAGGGCTTTAACTGAACAGTGAAAATAACTGTGAGGTTGACTGAGGGCTTTAACTGAACAGTGAAAATAACTGTGAGGTTTACTGAGGGCTTTAACTGAACAGTGAAAATAACTGTGAGGTTTACTGAGGGCTTTAACTGAACAGTGAAAATAACTGTGAGGTTTACTGAGGGCTTTAACTGAACAGTGAAAATAACTGTGAGGTTTACTGAGGGCTTTAACTGAACAGTGAAAATAACTGTGAGGTTTACTGAGGGCTTTAACTGAACAGTGAAAATAAATGTGAGGTTTACTGAGGGCTTTAACTGAACAGTGAAAATAACTGTGAGGTTTACTGAGGGCTTCTTGTTCCTCCTCAGCTACAGCTCTGAGGTGAGTCAGCCAGTGGGGAGAGTTGGCCTTCATTTCAGATCTGCCGTTTTTGTCCACCGTTTTCTGACTGTGGGGATAACTGAAGGTGTAAAAGCCTTGACTCGTACAGGTGTCCTCAAAACAAGAGTAACAGCCAAACCTTAATTAAGACTAACAATACAGAAAGAGTATAATTACAAATAGGCAAACAACAACATCATAAAAAAAGCATACAGAGTGAGAAAAAAAGCACTTCACACATTCCATACAATACAGTGCAATGCAATGCAGTACAATGCACTGTGGCATGGTGCAGTGTAGTACAGTACAGCACAGTAGAGTACAGGACAGTACAGTACAGCACAGCACAGTACAAAACAGCACAGCACAGCACAGTGCAGTACAGCACAACACAGAACAGAACAGCATAACAAAGCACAGCACAGCACAATACAGCACAATGCAATGCAACGCAATACAATACAATACAATGAAATACAATACAATACATTACAATGCACAGTGTGTGGTGCACAGCAGAACAGAGCAGAGAAGAGCACAGCAGTACAATACAATGCAATGCAATACAAAAGAAGAGCACAGCAGTACAATAAAATGCAATGCAATACAAAAGAAGAGCACAGCAGTACAATACAATACAATGCAATACAAAAGAAGAGCACAGCAGTACAATACAATGCAATGCAATACAAAAGAAGAGCACAGCAGTACAATACAATGCAATGCAATACAAAAGAAGAGCACAGCAGTACAATACAATACAATGCAATACAAAAGAAGAGCACAGCAGTACAATACAATGCAATGCAATACAAAAGAAGAGCACAGCAGTACAATACAATGCAATGCAATACAAAAGAAGAGCACAGCAGTACAATACAATGCAATGCAATACAAAAGAAGAGCACAGCAGTACAATACAATACAATGCAATACAAACAAAGAGCACAGCAGTACAATACAATGCAATACAAACGAAGAGCACAGCAGTACAATACAACACAATGCAATACAATACAAAACATGGCGGTGTGGTGCAGAGCAGTGCAGTAAAGCACAGTACAGTCCTATATACTACAATACACAACAATCCAATACACAACAATCCAATACACTACACTACAATACAATAGACTACAATCCAATACACTACAATCCAATACACTACAATACAATACAATACACTACAATAGACTACAATCCAATACACTACAATCCAATACACTACAATACAATACAATACACTACAATAGACTACAATCCAATACACTACAATACAAGCATTGCAATACACTACACTACAATACAAAACAAACCAGACAATGCAAAGCAACACCATGCATGCACACACAACAAAATAAACACAACACCTCAACACAAAACACAACACACCGCATCGACAACATATCAGCAACATCACACAACACATCAGCAACACCAGCACTCCCACAAAACATCATCAACACATCAACAACACATCAGCAACACATCAACACACCACCTACACAACACAACACGCATCCACAACAACAAACAACAACAACAGCACTCAAACACATCACCACAACAACAAAACAACACAACACACACAAACACAACACACATTAGCAGCAACAACAGCAACAAAAACAGCACTCCCACAACACATCAACACAACACAACAACAACAACAGACCCACAACACATAACACACAACACTAACAACAAGCACAACAACACAACAACACTCCACAACAAAACAACAACAGCACACAACACAACAACAACCACAACACACACACAACACACAACAGCACAACACAACAACAGCACCCACACAACACACACAAACACAACAACAACAGCACACCACACAACACACAACAGCACACACACACAAACACACCAACAGCAACACACCACACAACACACCAACAGCACACCACACAACACACCAACAGCACACCACACAACACACCAACAGCACACCACACAACACCACCAACACACACCACACAACACACCAACAGCACACCACACAACACACCAACAGCACACCACCACCACCAACACACCAACAGCACACCACACAACACACCAACACAACCAACAGCACACCACACCAACACACACACAGCACACCACACACCACACAACAGCACACCACACACCACACCAACACACACACCACACCAACAGCACACCACACACCACACCAACAGCACACCACACACCACACCAACAGCACACCACACACCACACCAACAGCACACCACCACACCAACAGCACACCACACACCACACCAACAGCACACCACACCAACACGCACACCACACACCACACCAACAGCACACCACACACACACCAACAGCACACCACACACCACACCAACAGCACACCACACACCACACCAACAGCACCACACCCACCACACCAACACCCACACCAAACACCAACACAGCACACCACACACCACACCAACAACACACCACACCAACAGCACACCACACACCACACCAACAGCACACCACACACCACACCAACAGCACACCACACCAACAGCACACCACGCCACACCAACAGCACACCACACACCACACCAACAGCACACCACACCAACAGCACACCACGCCACACCGCCACACCGCACCACTGCCCCCCACCTTCATCTTGCCGCAGTACTGGGGGTCAGAGAGCGTGCGGAAGGCGGCGTCGCGAGCCAGGTGGAGGAAGTGGGGGTGGTCCCTGAAGGCGACGTCACACAGCCGCCACGCCTGACTGCTCTGCTCAGCGCTCATCTTGCTGTGGGGGATCAGCAGCGCCACGTGATTGGACGCTTTCAGCAGCACATGCATGAAGGTGAACAGCACCCACTGGGCAGACTTCCCCCTCTTCGCTTTCTGCATTGGGCCACAACACAGACAATCAGTTATAATGATGATGATAATAATAATATTAATAATAATAATATTAATAAATAATAATAATATTAATAATATTAATAATAATAATATTAATAATAATAATAATAATATAATGATAAAATGGAGGCTTATATAGCGCTAATTCCCAAAAACATGGGCTCACCGCACTGTACAATCAAATCAATTTAAATAAGTTACATATGAACATGAAAAATTTGACTAGCACAAAAAAATCATAAAGAAAAATGCATGTACATACAATACAGGGTTAGTTAGTTGTTGTTGTTTTTTTCTGAGGGCATCAGACGAGCAATAAGACCAAAGATCGTTTTATACACACTCTTTATTTTGCCTAAAATCTGTCTGATACTAAACAGCTGTCTGAAATAGCACTAGAATGAACACTTTGGAACACTGTTGTATTGAAGTATAGAATAATTTACACCAAAAATCCTGGATTGTTCGGGGGGGAGGTGGATTATAGGTGAAGAACATGTTCAAATTGCTTTAAAAAAAATTTTTTAATTAGTTCTTGTTTATCGTCTAGTACCTACTGTCTTACTTTAATCTACAGTTCATTTGATTCATACTTGTTATCCAAAGTGACATTGAAAAAAATGTAAGGAACAAAAAAGTACTTAAAAAAAAAGGAGAGATGATAAGAAAGGTACAGAAAATGGGGGTGAATCAGGATGCAATGAAAAAAAAAGAAAAAAAAAAGACTGAAGATGAACACATGACAATAGTCATTATGTTTGCTTTTCCTCTGCTTTTGCCAGTTTTTAACAGCAATGATTAATAATTACTGGTTGTTTTTTCACTGCTTTTCCCAGAATACCTGACAATAATTCAATGTTTGGTTTTCACTGCCTTTGCCAGAATACATGACAATACTTCAATGTTTGTTTGTTTTTACTGCCTTTGCCAGAATAAAAAAAAAAAATTCAATGTCTGTTTTTTAACTGCCTTTGCCAGAATACAAAACAATAATTCAATGTCTGTTTGTTTCACTGCTTTTGCCAGAATACACAACAATAGTCATTATGTTTGTTATTTAACTGCTTTTGCCAGAATACATGACAATAATCATTATGGTTTTTTAACAGCTTTTGCCAGAATTCATGACAATAATGATGATCATTATGTTTGCTTTTTAACTGCCTTTGCCAGAGTGCATGACAGTAATCATTATGTTTGCTTTTTAACTGCCTTTGCCAGAGTGCATGACAGTTATTATGTTTGCTTTTTAACTGCCTTTGCCAGAGTGCATGACAGTCATCATTATGTTTGTTCTTTAACTGCCTTTGCCAGAGTGCATGACAGTAATCATTATGTTTGCTTTTTAACTGCCTTTGCCAGAGTGCATGACAGTCATCATTATGTCTGTTCTTTAACTGCCTTTGCCAGAGTGCATGACAGTAATCATTATGTTTGCTTTTTAACTGCCTTTGCCAGAGTGCATGACAGTTATTATGTTTGCTTTTTAACTGCCTTTGCCAGAGTGCATGACAGTCATCATTATGTTTGTTCTTTAACTGCCTTTGCCAGAGTGCATGACAGTAATCATTATGTTTGCTTTTTAACTGCCTTTGCCAGAGTGCATGACAGTCATCATTATGTCTGTTCTTTAACTGCCTTTGCCAGAGTGCATGACAGTAATCATTATGTTTGCTTTTTAACTGCCTTTGCCAGAGTGCATGACAGTTATTATGTTTGCTTTTTAACTGCCTTTGCCAGAGTGCATGACAGTCATCATTATGTTTGTTCTTTAACTGCCTTTGCCAGAGTGCATGACAGTAATCATTATGTTTGCTTTTTAACTGCCTTTGCCAGAGTGCATGACAGTTATCATTATGTTTGCTTTTTAACTGCCTTTGCCAGAGTGCATGACAGTAATCATTATGTTTGCTTTTTAACTGCCTTTGCCAGAGTGCATGACAGTCATCATTATGTTTGTTCTTTAACTGCCTTTGCCAGAGTGCATGACAGTCATCATTATGTTTGTTCTTTAACTGCCTTTGCCAGAGTGCATGACAGTCATCATTATGTTTGTTCTTTAACTGCCTTTGCCAGAGTGCATGACAGTCATCATTATGTTTGTTCTTTAACTGCCTTTGCCAGAGTACATGACAGTAATCATTATGTTTGCTTTTTAACTGCCTTTGCCAGAGTGCATGACAGTAATCATTATATTTGTTCTTTAATTGCCTTTGCCAGAGTGCATGACAGTAATCATTATGTTTGTTCTTTAACTGCCTTTGCCAGAGTGCATGACAGTCATCATTATGTTTGTTCTTTAACTGCCTTTGCCAGAGTGCATGACAGTAATCATTATGTTTGCTTTTTAACTGCCTTTGCCAGAGTGCATGACAGTAATCATTATGTTTGCTTTTTAACTGCCTTTGCCAGAGTGCATGACAGTCATCATTATGTTTGTTCTTTAACTGCCTTTGCCAGAGTGCATGACAGTCATCATTATGTCTGTTCTTTAACTGCCTTTGCCAGAGTGCATGACAGTCATCATTATGTCTGTTCTTTAACTGCCTTTGCCAGAGTGCATGACAGTCATCATTATGTTTGTTCTTTAACTGCCTTTGCCAGAGTGCATGACAGTCATCATTATGTTTGTTCTTTAACTGCCTTTGCCAGAGTGCATGACAGTCATCATTATGTTTGTTCTTTAACTGCCTTTGCCAGAGTGCATGACAGTCATCATTATGTTTGTTCTTTAACTGCCTTTGCCAGAGTGCATGACAGTCATCATTATGTTTGTTCTTTAATTGCCTTTGCCAGAGTGCATGACAGTCATCATTATGTTTGTTTTTTAACTGCCTTTGCCAGAGTGCATGACAGTAGTCATTATGTTTGCTTTTTAACTGCCTTTGCCAGAGTGCATGACAGTAATCATTATGTTTGTTCTTTAACTGCCTTTGCCAGAGTGCATGACAGTAATCATTATGTTTGCTTTTTAACTGCCTTTGCCAGAGTGCATGACAGTAATCATTATGTTTGTTCTTTAACTGCCTTTGCCAGAGTACATGACAGTCATCATTATGTTGTTCTTTAACTGCCTTTGCCAGAGTGCATGACAGTCATCATTATGTTTGTTCTTTAACTGCCTTTGCCAGAGTGCATGACAGTCATCATTATGTTTGTTCTTTAACTGCCTTTGCCAGAGTGCATGACAGTCATCATTATGTTTGTTCTTTAACTGCCTTTGCCAGAGTGCATGACAGTCATCATTATGTTTGTTCTTTAATTGCCTTTGCCAGAGTGCATGACAGTCATCATTATGTTTGTTCTTTAACTGCCTTTGCCAGAGTGCATGACAGTAGTCATTATGTTTGCTTTTTAACTGCCTTTGCCAGAGTGCATGACAGTAATCATTATGTTTGTTCTTTAACTGCCTTTGCCAGAGTGCATGACAGTAATCATTATGTTTGCTTTTTAACTGCCTTTGCCAGAGTGCATGACAGTAATCATTATGTTTGTTCTTTAACTGCCTTTGCCAGATGGACAGCAGCCTCTGCGATGAAAGGCAGCAGTACACTGCCAGTCCTCAAAGTCAGCCTACAGCTTGTGTCCCTCGAGGTCTGAGTCTGAACTTCCGTCCTTGTATTGTCACGTTAATGACACTGGAATTTGAGGATGCCACTGACATGAACACATGTAAACCCTCTTGAGGATGCCACTGACATGAACACATGTAAACCTCTTGAGGATGCACTGACATGAACACATGTAAACCCTCTTGAGGATGCCACTGACTGAACACATGTAAACCCTCTTGAGGATGCCACTGACATGAACACATGTAAACCCTCTTGAGGATGCCACTGACATGAACACATGTAAACCCTCTTGAGGATGCCACTGACATGAACACTGTAACCTCTTGAGGATGCCACTGACATTGAACACATGTAAACCCTCTTGAGGATGCCACTGACATGAACACATGTAAACCCTCTTCCTGAAGTGGACGCTATCACAGTCAAGCCTTGATCACACAGACATCAGCACAGACACAGACATCAGCCACAGACACACAGACATCAGCCACAGACACACAGACATCAGACCAGACACACAGACATCAGCCACAGACACACAGATATCAGCCACACAGACATCAGCCACAGACACACAGACATCAGCCACAGACACACAGACATCAGCCACAGACACACAGACATCAGCCACAGACATCAGCCACAGATACACACAGACATCAGCCACAGACATCAGCCACAGACACACAGACATCAGCCACAGACACACAGACATCAGCCACAACACAGACATCAGCCACAGACATCAGCCACAGATACACACAGACATCAGCCACAGACACACAGACATCAGCCACAGACACAGACATCAGCCACAGATACACACAGACATCAGCCACAGACACACAGACATCAGCCACAGACACAGACATCAGCCACAGACACACAGACATCAGCCACAGACACACAGACATCAGCCACAGACACAGACATCAGCCACAGACACACAGACATCAGCCACAGACACACAGACATCAGCCACAGACACACAGACATCAGCCACAGACACACAGACATCAGCCACAGACACAGACATCAGCCACAGACACACAGACATCAGCCACAGACACAGACATCAGCCACAGACACACAGACATCAGCCACACAGACATCAGACACAGACATCAGCCACAGACACACAGACATCAGACACACAGACATCAGACATCAGACACAGCCACACAGACATCAGCCACACAGACACACAGACATCAGCCACACAGACATCAGCCCACAGACACACACGACATCAGACACAGACATCAGCCACACAGACATCAGCCACAGAACATCAGCCACACAGACACAAAGACAATCCAGCCACAGACACAAGACATCAGCCACAGACACACACAGACATCAGCCACAGACCACAGACATCAGACACAGACATCAGCCACAGACACACAGACATCAGACACAGACATCAGCCACACAGACATCAGCCACAGACACACAGACATCAGCCACAGACATCAACCACAGACACAGACATCAGCCACAAGACATCAGCCAACACAGACATCAGCCACAGACACACAGACATCAGCCACAGACACAATCAACCAACAGACACCAGACAATCAGCCACAGACACATCAGCCACAGACACACAGACATCAGCCAACCAGACATCAGCACAGCCACAGACATCAGCCACAGACATCAGCCCACAGACATCACCACAGACACAGACATCAGCCACAGACACAGACATCAGCCACAGAAACAGACATCAGCCACAGACACACAGACATCAGCCACAGACACAGACATCAGCCACAGAATACACACACAGACATCAGCACAGACACCAGACATCAGCCACAGACACACAGACATCAGCAGCCACACAGACATCAGCCACAGACACAGACATCAGCCACAGACATCAGCCAATAACATCCAGCCACAGACACACAGACATCACACAGCACACAGATCACACAGACATCAGCCACAGACATCACCAGCACAGACATCAGCCACAGACACACAGACATCAGCCACAGACACACACAGATATCAGCCACAGACACACAGACACACAGACAATCAGCTTCAGACACACAGACATCAGCCACAGACACACAGACATCAGTCACAGACACACACAGACATCAGCCACAGACACACAGACATCAGCCACAGACATCAGCCACAGATACACACAGACATCAGCCAACAGACAACACAGACATCAGCCACAGACACACAGACAGACATCAGACCACAACAGACATCAGCCACAGACATCAGCCACAGAACACACAAGACATCAGCCACAGATCAGCCACACAGACAACACAGACATCAGCTTCAGACACTCAGACAATCAGACACAGATCAGCCACAGACACACAGACATCAGCCACAGACACAGACATCAGCCACAGACATCAACCACAGACACAGACATCAGCCACAGACATCAGACCACAGACATCAGACACACAGACATCAGCCACAACAGACACACAGACATCAGACACACAGACATCAGCCACACAAGACATCCAGACATCAACACACAGACATCAGACACACAGACATCAGGCACAGACACACAGACATCAGGCACAAGACATCAGACACAAAAGACATCAGGCACACACAGACCATCAGAACACACACACAGACATCAGACACATCAGAACACAGACATCAGACACACAGACATCAACACACACAGACATCAGACACACAGACATCAGGACACAACACAGACATCAGACACCATCAGCACCAAAACACAACAGACATCAGACACACCAGACATCAGCACACAGACTCAGACACACAGACATCAGACACACATCAGACACACAGACATCACACACAGACCAGACATCAGCACAGACATCACACAAGACATCAGCACACAACACAGACATCAGACCACAGACATCAGACAATCAGACACACAGAACAGACATCAGACACACACAGACATCAGACACACAGACATCAGACAACACAGACATCAGACACACAGACATCAGACACACAGACATCAGACACAACAGACCACAGACATCAGACACACAGACATCAGCCACACAGACATCAGCCACACAGACATCAGACACACCAGACATCAGACACACAGACATCAGACACACAGACATCAGCACACAGACATCAGCACACAGACATCAGGCACACCACAGACATCAGCCACACAGACATCAGCACACAGACATCAGACACACAGACATCAGACACACAGACATCAGGCACACCACAGACATCAGACACACAGACATCAGCACACACATCAGCAACAGCATCAGACACACAGACATCAACACAGACATCAGCACACAGACATCAGCACACAGACATCAGAACAGACATCAGACACATCACAGACATCAGGCACACACATCAGACCATCAGACACACAGACATCAGGCACACAGCATCCCCACAGATCACAGACCACACACAGACATCAGGCACACACAGACCAGACCACACAGACATCACAGACACAGAACAATCAGACACACACAGACATCAGGACACACACACACAGCATCAGACACATAGCAAATTGACACATGACATCACCACGGAAATACAATACATCAGTCATTGAACACACAGACATCAGGACACATAGACATCAGGACACAACAGACATCAGGCACACACACAGACATCAGACACACACAGACATCAGCACACACACAGACACTCAGGCACAACCAACAGACATCAGGCACAACACAGACATCAAACGACATGGCACACACACACACAAGACATCAGGACACACAGACATCAGGCACACACAGACATCAGACACAGCACACACACAGACATCAGACACCTACCACTCAGGACACAGCATCAGTCACATCGACCAGACACACTGGGCATTCACAGCCCAACCACACCCACAGGACATGCAGACCACACGTTACACTCAAGGCACACACAACACAGACACTCACGTACCCATACACAGCACAATCAACCGGTATCACAGACACTCAGGCACAACACAGCATAGACCTCAGTACACTCAGACATCAGGCACACAACAAGGCTCAGCACCAGACACCAGGCACACACACACAAAACATCAGAAAAAAGCAAATTGATGCCTACTCAATGTACCATCTGGAAATAAAAATTTGATTGATTGATTGATTGACACACAGACATCAGGCACACACACAGACATCAGGCACACATACAGACATCAGGCACACACACAGACATCAGGCACACACACAGACATCAGGCACACACACAGACATCAGGCACACACAGACATCAGGCACACACACAGACATCGGGCACACACACACACACACAGACATCAGGCACACACACAGACATCAGGCACACACACAAGACATCAGGCACACCACACAGACATCAGCACACCTAGCTCACCTGCAGACAGCAGTGTTCAGGTTTCCTCCCGCTGCCGCAGTCACACCTGGCCTTCACGCCCAGCACCCCCTCAGGTCAGGGTGACCCAGCACGGCTTGGTACACGCTCACCTGCAGTGGTGTCAGACGACAGAACACCACTCTGTCCGCTGTCAGTGTCGCCATGACAACACAATGCATAGCCTGGGTTAGTGTCACTGTCAGTGTCATGGTGACAACACAATGCATAGCCTGGGTTAGTGTCCCTGTCAGTGTCATGGTGACAACACAATGCATAGCCTGGGTTAGTGTCACTGTCAGTGTCATGGTGACAACACAATGCATAGCCTGGGTTAGTGTCACTGTCAGTGTCACAGTGACAACACAATGCATAGCCTGGGTTAGTGTCAATGTCAGTGTCATGGTGACAACACAATGCATAAACTTGGTTAGCATCACTGTCCCTCAATTTGCCAAGGAAATATTCAGCAAAACGTTTTCTAACCCCAAAGTCAGTTTGTAATATCTTGTTGTGAATTGAATAGAAATGCTTCTTTCGTCAAAAGATGTCTGACTGTCTAAAGTTGCATCATTATTTGCTTGATATACTACAGTGAATTTCTGTTTGTTATTTTCAGCTTCTTCCTGTTAGTTATTACACAATGTTCACTCTTCCTCTCTACCCCAAAAGGGCCAAAAGAAATGAAATATCGTTCAATTGCAGGGAGTGGGGCCATGCAACAAATACCACTCTGCCTGCTGTCAAGAGTGATGGTAGCAAA
>CM060322.1:58829631-58849631 GCA_030674155.1 Stramonita haemastoma
ACAAATGATAATATATTGTATTTGCTTTACAAATAAGAATACATTGTATTTGCTTTACAGATGATAATATATAGCATTTGCTTGTTGTATTTGCTTTACAAATGATACTGTATTTGCAGTACAAATGATAAGACATATACTGTATTTCCTTTATAAATGATACTATATTGTACTTGCTTTACAAACGATAAGAAATATACTGTATTTGCTTTATAAAAGATAAGAAATATATTGTATTTGCTTTACAAATGGAAATAAATATATTGTCTTTGCTTTACAAATGATAAGAAATATACTGTATTTGCTTTACAAATGATAAGAAATATAATGTATCTGCTTTACAAATGAAAAGACATATAATATTGTACTTTCCTTACAAATGAAAAGACATGTATATAAAACTGTATTTTCAGTACATCAGACATGCTTAATGGGGGGACTACAAATGAAAAGACATACAATATTGTATTTGCCTGGCAAATAAAAAGACATAAAAAACAGAATTGTCTTTGCAGTGCACAAGACGTCACTGAGGGGACAGGACACGAGCGCTGTGTGCACTCACTCTTCCTGGCCACCGCCAGCTCCCTCTTGGTGGCGTTGTGCTTCTGCCCGCGCTCCATGGGCCTGACAAAGGCCTCCTCAAAGGCCTCCGCACTGCCCACCACGTTAGGCTGGGCCCTGGGGCAACAGGAGGTGACGTGTGTACATTGTACACTGCAGTCTGACACACCGACTGACAGCAATCTCACATAAACACTGTCACATAATAGCAACCTTGACATGCTGTGTGTTCTCAGTCTGACACACTGACTGACAGCTATCTCACATAAACACTGTCACATAACAACAGGAGGTGACGTGTGTACATTGTACACTGCAGTCTGACACACTGACTGACAGCTATCTCACATAAACACTGACACATAACAACAGGAGGTGACGTGTGTACATTGTACACTGCAGTCTGACACACTGACTGACAGCTATCTCACATAAACACTGACACATAACAACAGGAGGTGACGTGTGTACACTGTACACTGCAGTCTGACACACTGACTGACAGCTATCTCACATAAACACTGTCACATAATAGCAACCTTGACATGCTGTGTGTTCTCAGTCTGACACACTGACTGACAGCTATCTCACATAAACACTGTCACATAACATCAGGAGGTGACGTGTGTACATTGTACACTGCAGTCTGACACACTGACTGACAGCAATCTCACATAAACACTGACACATAACAACAGGAGGTGACGTGTGTACATTGTACACTGCAGTCTGACACACTGACTGACAGCAATCTCACATAAACACTGTCACATAACAGCAATCTTGACATGCTGTGTGTTCTCTTATAAGTATGCACCAGTGTGCATGTGCACACATCAATATTACACATATATGGCAAGAGCAGACACATGATCACAAAATATATACAAATGCAAACTCACACACACACACACACACACACACAATTCATATATACATACATACATCTCTCTCTCTCTCTCTCTCTCTCTCTCTCTCTCTCTCTCTCTCTCTCTCTCTCTCTCTCTATTTCTCTCTCTCTCTCTCTCTCTCTCTCTCTCTCTCTCTCTCTCTCTCTCTCTCTCTCTCTCTCTCTCTCTCTGTTTTTTGTGGGGGGGAATGGGGAGGTTCTGAGGGCCTGGTGTAAAGAAGCCTCTGGCTTATCCATTTACCCTCATTAACCCTCTTCCATTCGCTTTTCTGACCAAGAAACTCCTCCTAGTATTCGGAAAATTTCAATCTTTTTCTAGTAAAACACAGTTCCTTAGTAATATACACCACCATATAAAAACTACTGATAGTAGAGTCTTGAAATTTGACAGGAATGTTCATAAGTTGTCATAGTTTACTTTGCATCAAAATTTGACAGTCCTGCTTATATATGTCGTGTTGCTGTCCCCCTTTTTGTCACCAAATCAAGGTGACAACATGTTCACTTCATGCTGTTAGTAAAATAATATGCTCTAACATGCACATCATGCACTAGTATGAGTCAAAATTTAAAAAAAAATAGTGTCCTACCTACAGGCCCTCTGTAGGATTCCACGTCAGGGTAATCGATTGAATAATACACATCACATGAAGATTGTCACCAAGTCCATTGTCTGGGATTGTACAGTTTTTCTACATACTAAAGAGAAATAAAAAATACGCAAACACGGTACATTATTTATTCACGGGATGGATTGCGTCGTGCCTTGAACTGGGCTTTGATGTCATTGAGAAAGGGCCTGATCTTGTAGAGAGGGTCGTACTGGGGGCTGTCACGTCCAGGTGTGTCACTTGTGTCTCTCAAATGAAAATATTGATTCAGCTTCAAAAATCTTGTTTTGGGCATGACAGTACTGATCCATGAGTGAGAAAACTTGGGGTCAGTGGACCAGTACATATGTATTCTGGGCAGACGATTGATTCCCATCATTATCAGTATAGACAGGTAAGGCCTGATCTCCTCAGGTGTTGTGTCTGTCCACAAAGGATCAGAAGCCACACCTCTAGCAGCGATCTTTTGTTTGGCATACTAATTTGTCTCATCTGCCGCACTACGAAAAAAAGTTGGGGAAACAAACAGAAAAAAATAATCCAGGGGCTTGGCACTGAGCGGTAGTGTGTGTACAGGGCCTGCAGGCAACTGAAAATCTTTCACTGCCAGCGCTGTGTGCGCCGCGCGCCACGTCGTCTGCAAATTTAGTAGTGGAATGTTGTCTTCAGGGTCACTTTCTACTGCATAATCCTCATCTATTTCATCCCTTCCTTCTTCAGTTTCAATTTCAACATCAGATTCTCTATTCTGTTGTCTTTCAATCTCCTCAACTTGACGCATAATTTCGTCAATTTCATCTTCTGGAAAATCTTCCCACATTTCATCTTCGTGCTTTGCCGCCATTCTTAACTAAGAGAAAATGTGTGAATGAAAATGAGAGACGCTGACTAATTTCTTGAGAATGGAAGGATGTGTGGTGCCAAAAATAGTACTGAAAAGCCATTGGGCTATCCTTACTATAGCGGGAAAAGTCACTCATGGTGTGTGTGAACTTGTTCATGCTCAGAGCGTGATGGAAAATACCCACTGGCCGCGAGCGATTCTCGGCATGCTGCGGCACGATAAAATAAATGGGGCCTTTTCCGAAAAGCCCGCTGCGGCATTAGAAAATGGGAGAGGGTTAAAGTATTCGAGTTTCGAGTTTCGAGTTTCTCTCTCTTTCATTCTCTGGTAAAAGATTGATTGTCACTGGCAACAATGGAATGATCATATTCAAACTAGTCATAGATAGAGAGCTTATCTACAATTTATATGGTTAAATGACATGAAACCATATTTAAAGCTTGAAATGGATATGCATTTTTTTTAAAAACCCAACATTTATCGCAGCATAACACAGCACAGTAAGCAACCATCCCCTTGCACACACCACAAGACAATACCAACACCAGCACTTTATCAAAGAGGAATCTGCATGGTCACAAGCCATAACAGAAACATTCATCACCCAAAACAATAAAATTCAATTATTATTATTTCTTCAATTATCATCATCACAGTGTATTCCTATAATTATTTGATGAATTGATCAGCAACCCCCTTCATGTATGGGCTGATGCCTTTTATGAAAAAATTATTTCAGAGTTCAGATTTCTCTCTGCGGTAAAGTGGGTAATGCAGAGGATTTTTCACAGAAAGGTACAGGGCTCAAACACCATCCTACACCAGCCCTGGAGAAGTTGGCTGGCTTCTCTACACAGCTGAGAACACCATGAGTTCAGAGGAAAGCCTGGGCCACCATCATCTTCTCTGCATATAAAGAGGAAAGGCTGGGCCACTATCATCTTCTCTGCATATACAGTTAAAGAGAAAAGGCTGGGCCACCATCATCTTCTCTGCATATACAGTTAAAGAGGAACACTATCATCTTCTCTGCATATACAGTTAAAGAGGAAAGGCTGGGCCACCATCATCTTCTCTACATATACAGTTAAAGAGGAAATTGTTGGGCCACTATCATCTTCTCTGCATATACAGTTAAAGAGGAAATTGTTGGGCCACTATCATCTTCTCTGCATATACAGTTAAAGAGGAACACTATCATCTTCTCTACATATACAGTTAAAGAGGAACACTATCATCTTCTCTACATATACAGTTAAAGAGGAACACTATCATCTTCTCTACATATACAGTTAAAGAGGAACACTATCATCTTCTCTGCATATACAGTTAAAGAGGAACACTATCATCTTCTCTACATATACAGTTAAAGAGGAACACTATCATCTTCTCTACATATACAGTTAAAGAGAAACCAAGTGCTCAGAGGAAAGGTTGGGCCCCTCACAGGCTGTCATCTTCTGTACAGGTGCAATTTGAAAGCATGTTGCCAAAATGACTCCACAACACAATATGTGCCTGTATCTTTGGGGCCTACAGCGCACAATTCCAGTATACCTCAAGTCAAGGGACCAGCGCTGAAATAAGTGTGCCCCTTTCTTTTACCAAGTCCAAGTGTGGTCAGTTCCTGGCATAATTAGAATCAGCTGGCCTCAGCTGGGCTGGGATTGGATGGAATGGATAGCAGCTGAGAGGAGCTGAAAGTGGGGAAACTGACGTCAGCAGGCCTGGTCGATTGTGGGAAGCATTTCAAAAGAAAGTTATCCCACCTCGCAATAAAAGATGAAGCAGAAAAACAAAAAATTTTCAAAATTATTTTTAAATTACTGACCAATCCAGAATGCACCAGAGCTCAGACATGTTGTTCTGCAGCGCTGTTCCAGTCAGCCCATAGCGACGCACACACTTCAGGGTCCGCAGCGCTTTGGTCGTCTGAGCCTTCAGCCCCTGAACACAGTTTTCAGTCAATGCCTAAAGTCAACCCCTATCTAAGTCAACACCTAAAGTCAACACCTAAAGTCAACCCCTAAAGTCAACCCTAAGTCAACCCTAAAGTCAACCCCTAAGTCAACCCCTAAGTCAACACCTAAAGTCAACACCTAAAGTCAACCCCTAAGTCAACACCTAAAGTCAACACCTAAAGTCAACCCTAAGTCAACACCTAAGTCAACACCTAAAGTCAACCCCTAAGTCAACCCCTAAGTCAACACCTAAAGTCAACACCTAAAGTCAACACCTAAAGTCAACCCCTAAAGTCAACCCCTAAAGTGAACACCTAAAGTCAACCCTAAAGTCAACCCCTAAAGTGAACACCTAAAGTCAACACCTAAAGTGAACACCTAAAGATAGTTATCATCACTGTCATCAGCGTGTAAGCACACCACAGTTTTCAGTCAACTCCTAAAGTCAACCCCTAAAGTGAACCTAAAGTGAACCCCTAAAGTGAACACCTAAAGTGAACACCTAAAGTGAACACCTAAAGTGAACCTAAAGTGAACCTAAAGTGAACCTAAAGTGAACACCTAAAGTGAACACCTAAAATGAACACCTAAAGTGAACACCTAAAGTGAACCTAAAGTGAACCTAAAGTGAACATCTAAAGTGAACACCTAAAGTGAACACCTAAAGACACAGTTATCATCACTGTCATCAGCCTTCAGCTCCTGAACACACCCAGTTTTCAGTGGACATCAAAAGACACAGCTATTGTCACTGTTATCAGCTCCTGAACACACCACAGTTTTCAGTGGACATCTAAAGACACAGCTACTGTCACTGTTATCAGCTCCTGAACACACCCAGTTTTCAGTGGACATCAAAAGACACAGCTATTGTCACTGTTATCAGCTCCTGACCACACCAGTTTTCAGTGGACATCAAAAGACACAGCTATTGTCACTGTTATCAGCTCCTGAACACACCACAGTTTTCAGTGGACATCAAAAGACACAGCTATTGTCACTGTCATGAAACAGAAACAGAACTGAAAACTTGAAATGATTTGCAAATTTCAATCACAAACCTTCAACACAACATTTTAAAACTACAAATGGTGATTTTGTTGGGGTTTTTCTCAGGTAGGTAAAGTATGTGCCATGCTTTACACACACACACACACACACACACACACACACACACACACACACACACACACACACACACACACGCATGCATGCATGGACACACACACACACACACACACATGCACGAATTAAAATCCATTCCGCTTTTTGAAAGAGTAGACCATTGTGTAACAGTGGGAACAGGATGACAAAATTTACAGAACTGTATACACACGGGGAGTGGATGTAAAACAGCATCTGAGTGCTAATTCCATTATCCTCAAAATAAAGAGAATAAAAAATTAAAACACACACACATACACACTTACACACACACACATACACACTACACACTTACACACACAAACACACAAGTATTCTCTTTTTTATAAAGTACAACTGTGAAGACTGTGAAATTATAACACCCTACTGTGGCAATGTACTTTTTGCTTTATTCACGGCACCCTTTACACGTAGTTTGCATGTTCATCTTACAGTTTTAGATTTTAAAGTTTTCTAATGTTCGATGTTTTTGTTATTATTTGCGTTTCTTATGCCATGTTTTGCAATATTTTGGTTATATAGTTTGTAATCAGTCTTTTTATGCACATGATTGCCAACACACTTTTTTTTTGTCTTTAAACCCTTATCTCATTTTTGCCCCCTCCCACCCCCCCCACCCCCACCCCCCCAACCTGCCCTTCCTTCATCTAATATCACTTTAAGTGAACAGACGTAAAATCATAGACACAAAGACACACACACATACATACACACACAAACACACACACACAAACACACACACACACACACACACAAACCACACACACACACACACACAAAACACACACACACACACACACAAACACACACACAAAACACACACACAAAACACACACACACACACACACACACACACACACACACACACACACACACACACACACACACACACACAAAACACGCACACACTGGGACGGGAGAGCCTGGCTGGTTAAAGTGATGAGCATTACACTCGTGATCTGCTGACCCGAGTTTGAATCTCGTTCAAGAGAATTTTTCCTCTGGAATTAACTTCAGTGCCAACTCCATTCCCCCCAAAAGTTCTTCAGAGGAGACTATAAACCAAGGTCCCATGTGCAAATGCATGCAGAACATCTTGCGCACACATTAAAACCCGTTCCACTTCTTGGAAGAGTGTGCTGGTGGGAACGGGTGACAAAATTGACAAAACTGCATACACACGGGGACTGGATGTAAAAAAACACATTCCATTCTCCTCACAATAAAATAAAAGACCGAATAAGAACACAGGCACACACAATTCCTACCTTTATTCTGTGAACCTCATCCACAATGACCGCGTCCCATTCCACTTGATTCAAAGCCTCCTGCAAACCAGTCAGTCAAACATACATCACAATAAACTGATATCAAAAACCCACAATACACTGATATCAAAAACCCACAATACACTGATATCAAAAACCCACAATAAACTGATATCAAAAACCCACCTTTAATTCAGTCAAACATACATCACAATAAGCTGATATCAAAAACCCACAATACACTGATATCAAAAACCCACAATGCACTGATATCAAAAACCCACAATAAACTGATATCAAAAACCCACCTTTAATTCAGTCAAACATACATCACAATAAGCTGATATCAAAAACCCACAATACACTGATATCAAAAACCCACAATACACTGATATCAAAAACCCACAATAAACTGATATCAAAAACCCACCTTTAATTCAGTCAAACATACATCACAATAAGCTGATATCAAAAACCCACAATACACTGATATCAAAAACCCACAATGCACTGATATCAAAAACCCACAATAAACTGATATCAAAAACCCACCTTTAATTCAGTCAAACATACATCACAATAAACTGATATCAAAAACCCACCTTTAATTCAGTCAAACATACATCACAATCCACTGATATCAAAAACCCACAATACACTGATATCAAAAACCCACAATACACTGATATCAAAAACCCACCTTTAATTCAGTCAAACATACATCACAATACACTGATATCAAAAACCCACAATGCACTGATATCAAAAACCCACCTTCAATTCAGTCAAACATACATCACAATGCATTGATATCAAAAACCCACAATACACTGATATCAAAAACCCACAATACACTGATATCAAAAACCCACCTTCAATTCAGTCAAACATAGATCACAATGCATTGATATCAAAAACCCACAATACACTGATATCAAAAACCCACCTTTAATTCAGTCAAACATAGATCACAATGCATTGATATCAAAAACCCACAATACACTGATATCAAAAACCCACCTTTAATTCAGTCAAACATAGATCACAATGCATTGATATCAAAAACCCACAATACACTGATATCAAAAACCCACCTTTAATTCAGTCAAACATAGATCACAATGCACTGATATCAAAAACCCACCTTCAATTCAGTCAAACATACATCACAATGCATTGATATCAAAAACCCACCTTCAGTTAAGTCAAACATAGATCACAATGCATTGATATCAAAAACCCACTTTCAATTCAGTCAAACATAGATCACAATGCATTGATATCAAAAACCCACCTTCAATTCAGTCAAACATACATCACAATGCATTGATATCAAAAACCCACCTTCAGTTAAGTCAAACATAGATCACAATGCATTGATATCAAAAACCCACCTTCAATTCAGTCAAACATACATCACAATGCATTGATATCAAAAACCCACCTTCAATTCAGTCAAACATACATCACAATGCATTGATATCAAAAACCCACCTTCAATTCAGTCAAACATAGATCACAATGCATTGATATCAAAAACCCACCTTTAATTCAGTCAAACATACATCACAATGCATTGATATCAAAAACCCACCTTTAATTCAGTCAAACATAGATCACAATGCATTGATATCAAAAATCCACCTTTAATAAAGTTGGATCTACTATGAATATTCTCATCCATAGTACATACTACTACTTCTACTACCTCTACTACTACTACTGCTGCTGCTGCTGCTGCTGCTGCTGCTGCTTCTGCTGCTGCTGCTGCTGCTACTTAATTTAAAAAACTAATATTACTACTCCTACTCCTACTCCTACTACTACTACTACTACTTCTACTACAACTACAATTACAACTTTTACTACTATAACTACTGCTGTTGCTGCTACTGATGATAATGATGATGATGATGATGATGATGATGATGATGTATGATGATGATGAGATGATGATGATGATGATGATGATGATGATGATGATGATGATGATATTACTAATAAAATAATTCAGATAGTGAAAAAAAATCTTGTGTTAAATCATACATCATTTACCATCAATCATAAGGTGATACAGACACACACACACAGACACACACAGACACACACAGAGAAATCCACAGGCCAACTCACCACATTGTCCCTGCAGGTCTCAAATGTGGTCACCACCACCTCCACCTTCCCTCGCCCAACATCAGCCAGACAGGACGCTTTGTCACTGCCATGGTATTTCCTGACAGCAAACAACAACAACAATAATGATGATCATAAATGATGCAACAGAGAGGAGCCGTGATATTTCCTGACAGCAAACAACAACAACAATAATGATCACAAATGTAACAGAGAGGAACCATGGTATTTTCTGACAGTAAAACAACAACAACCATGATCACAAATGTATCAGACAAGCTGTGGTATTTTCTGACAACAAACAACAACAAAACAGTAATGATCCCAAAGGATGTAAAAGAGAAGACTGGAAACATCTTCACCCCAACTCTACACAGCTTCCTGACACAAACAACAACAGCCATGATGACAGCAAAAACAACAGCCATGATGACAGCAAACAACAACAGCCATGATGACAAATGTAACAGAGAGGAAACATCTTCACCCCAACTCTACACAGCTTCCTAACAGCAAACAACAACAGCCATGATGACAAATGTAACAGAGAGGAAACATCTTCACCCCAACTCTACACAGCTTCCTAACAGCAAACAACAACAGCCATGATGACAAATGTAACAGAGAGGAAACATCTTCACCCCAACTCTACACAGCTTCCTAACAGCAAACAACAACAGCCATGATGACAAATGTAACAGAGAGGAGGAAACATCTTCACCCCAACTCTACACAGCTTTCCTGACAGCAAACAACAACAGCCATGATGACAAATGTAACAGAGAGGAAACATCTTCACCAACTCTACACAGCTTTCCTGACAACAAACAACAACAGCCATGATGACAAATGTAACAGATCTTAACCCCAACTCTACACAGCTTTCCTGACAGCAAACAACAACAGCCATGATGACAAATGTAAACAAGATCTTAACCCCAACTCTACACAGCTTCCTAACAACAAACAACAACAGCCATGATGACAAATGTAACAGAGAGGAAACATCTTCACCCCAACTCTACACAGCTTCCTGACAACAAACAACAACAGCCATGATGACAAATGTAACAGATCTTAACCCCAACTCTACACAGCTTCCTAACAACAAACAACAACAGCCATGATGACAAATGTAACAGAGAGGAAACATCTTCACCCCAACTCTACACAGCTTCCTAACAGCAAACAACAACAGCCATGATGACAAATGTAACAGAGGAAACATCTTCACCCCAACTCTACACAGCTTCCTAACAGCAAACAACAACAGCCATGATGACAAATGTAACAGAGGAAACATCTTCACCCCAACTCTACACAGCTTCCTAACAGCAACAACAACAGCCATGATGACAAATGTAACAGAGAGGAAACATCTTCTACACAGCTTCCTAACAGCAAACAACAACAGCCATGATGACAAATGTAACAGAGAGGAAACATCTTCACCCCAACTCTACACAGCTTTCCTGACAGCAAACAACAACAGCCATGATGACAAATGTAACAGAGAGGAAACATCTTCACCCCAACTCTACACAGCTTTCCTAACAGCAAACAACAACAGCCATGATGACAAATGTAACAGAGAGGAAACAACCCCAACTCTACACAGCTTCCTGACAGCAAACAACAATAATTATCACATATTTAACAGAGAGGAACCATGGCATTTCCTGACAACAACAAAAACCATGATCACAAATGTAACAGAGAGGAGATATCTAAACCCCAACTCTGCACAGCTTTCCAGCTACAAAGCACGATCAGAACAGCGAGCATGTGGCCTTAGAAAGAGGCTGCATAAACTCTACATTTCACCATGCAGAGTAAGTGTATGCGACAGACATGCTCAGACAAAGCACGATCAGAACAGCGAGCATGTGGCCTTAGAAAGAGGCTGCATAACCTCTACATTTCACCGTGTAGGCCTAGTGTATGCGACAGACATGCTCAGACCATCACCTAAGGAAACAGCCTTACACAGTTCGCTGGTGTCTCCTGGTTTACAAAAACATGTTGCAGTCAGTCTCTGGTCACATGGGAGGTAATCTTCTTACTGCCTAGTTACACAAAAGTTACTGAACTGTTTCCAAATTTGTAGATGATGAAAAATAATTATTAATGACCATATAGTGCTGTTCTAAGAACAAGTCTATCAATTTCAATCATTTACCTGATATACCTATTTGCAAATAATTTTATGATAATATTCACATACAAAATCAGACCTTTCAAATAGCAGTTTGAAAATGTTCAAAACATGTTTTTCTTTAAAAGTTGAAAATGGAATGATAAAACTCTTCCACACACCATGCTGGCTTTAGCTGTCATGATTCTGTGGTCCTAAGAGTGGCCATCATGATCATGATCACTAGGACCACCACATCTGACCATGACCTGGCCCACACAGTCCAGTTCTTTGAGTCAGTTAAATACATTGCTGAGATAATGACAATGGTGATGATGATGGTGGTGACAATGATGATGATGGTGGTGGTGGTGATGTAGCCCCATGTCTCCAGTTACTCCAGCCAGTTGTACAACAAAACATCAACAACAACAACAACACTACAACAACAACAACAACAACAACCTTGCAGTGAAGTAGCCCCAGGTGTCCAGCTCCTCCAGCCAGTTGTACAGCACACTGCCAGGGCCGATGATCAGCACAGGACCCCTCCCCCTCCCCTCCTCCTCCCCCATCTCCACACCATCTGACATCTGCAACATCATACACTGACATCTGCAACATCATACACTGACATCTGCAACAACATACACTGACATCTGCAACATCATACACTGACATCTGCAACATCATACACTGACATCTGCAACATCATACACTGACATCTGCAACATCATACACTGACATCTGCAACATCATACACTGACATCTGCAACATCACACACTGACATCTGCAACATCACACACTGACATCTGCAACATCATACACTGACATCTGCAACATCATACACTGACATCTGCAACATCATACACTGACATCTGCAACATCATACACTGACATCTGCAACATCATACACTGACATCTGCAACATCATACACTGACATCTGCAACATCATACACTGACATCTGCAACATCATACACTCTGCATGGCTGCTCAAAACAGGAAAAATCCAGCTCTTTAGTTGGCGGCTGGCAGTGCACTCCATGACCCAAAATTCCATCCCAATTCCATCCCACCACTGTCTCTCAGTGTATCTGTTGGCACGTGTGCATGTGCACACATACGTCATTCTGTGAGCATGTATGCATGTGTCTGAGAACATATCACCCCACACAAACCTATAAGCAACTCATATCACGTGGTCACACTCTCTCCAACACACTAACCCAAACCACAGCTTCACACACTGACACCCACCTCTGTCACACAGTGACACATACACACTCTAACACACTGACCAAAAGTGACACACTCTAACACACTGACCAAAAGTGACACACTCTAACACACTGACCAAAAGTGACACACTCTAACACACTGACCAAAAGTGACACACTCTAACACACTGACCAAAAATGACACTTTCTAACACACTGACCAAAAGTGACACTTTCTAACACACTGGCCAAAACTATCACACAGTGACACA
This sequence comes from Stramonita haemastoma, assembly GCA_030674155.1. Taxonomy (NCBI): domain Eukaryota; kingdom Metazoa; phylum Mollusca; class Gastropoda; order Neogastropoda; family Muricidae; genus Stramonita; species Stramonita haemastoma. Next base: position 58,842,713 of record CM060322.1, read on the forward strand.
TACACACTCTAACACACAAGCCAAAAGTGACACACCCTCTCCAACACACTGACCCAAACCACAGCTTCACAAACTGATACCTCTATCACACAGTGACACACTCTCCAACACACTGACCAAAACTATCACACAGTGACACACTCTCCAACACACTGACCAACTATCAACGTGCACACTTCAACACACTGACAAACTATACACAGTGACACACTCTCCAACACACTGACCAAAGCTATCCCACAGTGACACACTCTCCAACACACTAACCCAACCCCTGCCACAAGCAGCCAATTCACACACCAGGCGAATGAAGCGAGGCTTCTGGCGCAGAACGTCTTTCCTGTTGGCCTGTTTCCCCATCAGTGCTGACAGAAAGGCGATCACCTGAAACCAGCACCATCTTTTCCTTCACAAATCATCCCCCACTTTCCTTCACAAATCAGTCCCCACTGTCCTTCACAAATCAGTCCCCACTTTCCTTCACAAATCAGTCCCCACTGTCCTTCACAAATCAGTCCCCACTTTCCTTCACAAATCAGTCCCCACTTTCCTTCACAAATCATCCCCACTGTCCTTCACAAATCCACTGTCCTCACAATCATGTCCTTACAAATCCACTGTCCTTCACAAATCCACTGTCCTTCACAAATCCACTGTCCTTCACAAATCAGTCCCCACTGTCCTTCACAAATCAGTCCCCACTGTCCTTCACAAATCCACTGTCCTTCACAAATCCACTGTCCTTCACAAATCAGTCCCCACTTTCCTTCACAAATCCACCCCCACTGTCCTTCACAAATCAGTCCCCACTGTCCTTCACAAATCCACTGTCCTTCACAAATCCACTGTCCTTCACAAATCAACCCCCACTGTCCTTCACAAATCCACCCCCATGTCTTCAAAATCGTCCCACTGTCCTTCACAAATCAGTCCCCACTGTCCTTCACAAATCCACCCCCACTGTCCTTCACAAATCAGTCCCCACTGTCCTTCACAAATCCACTGTCCTTCACAAATCCACTGTCCTTCACAAATCAACCCCCACTGTCCTTCACAAATCCACCCCCACTGTCCTTCACAAATCAGTCCCCACTGTCCTTCACAAATCCACTGTCCTTCACAAATCAGTCCCCACTGTCCTTCACAAATCCACTGTCCTTCACAAATCCACTGTCCTTCACAAATCCACTGTCCTTCACAAATCAGTCCCCACTGTCCTTCACAAATCAGTCCCCACTTTCCTTCACAAATCAGTCCCCACTTTCCTTCACAAATCCACCCCCACTGTCCTTCACAAATCCACTGTCCTTCACAAATCCACCCCCACTGTCTCAACACTGTCCTTCACAAATCCCCACTGTCCTTCACAAATCAACCCCCACTGTCCTTCACAAATCACCCCACTGTCCTTCACAAATCAGTCCCAATCACTGTCCTTCACAAATCCACTGTCCTTCACAAATCCACTGTCCTTCACAAATCCACTGTCCTTCACAAATCAACCCCCACTGTCCTTCACAAATCAGTCCCCACTGTCCTTCACAAATCCACCCCCACTGTCCTTCACAAATCCACCCCCACTGTCCTTCACAAATCCACTGTCCTTCACAAATCCACTGTCCTTCACAAATCCACCCCCACTGTCCTTCACAAATCCACCCCCACTGTCCTTCACAAATCCACTGTCAGAATGCGGGTACCTTGACGGTGGGCAAACAGTAGCGTACACAAAAACTGACCATTATTATTATTTTTTTATTATTTATTTTTTTATGTCAAGGATAATGGAATAAACACTCATGTGCTTTTTTTTTTTTACATCCAGTCCCAGTGTGTATGCAGTTTTGTAAATTTTGTCATCTGTTCCCACTGGCACACAATGGCCTGAACTTCCAAAAAGCGGAACAGGATTTAATGTGTATGCAAGGTTTTGTGTGCATTCACACCCAGGCCTGGGTTCATAGTCTCCTCTGAAGGAGTGCTGGTGAACCTGGAGCTGTCTGCAGCTGAGGACAGGGAACATCGCACACTCCAGCAGGCAGGCAGCTTGGAACTGACTGAAAATAGGGGGGATTAGAAGGAAGGAAGGAAGAGGAAGGAAGGAAGGAAGGAAGGAAGGAGGAAGGAAGGGAGGAAGGGAGGAAGGCAAGGAGGAAGGAAGGAAGGGAGGGAGGGAGGAAGGATGGAAGGGAGGAAGGAAGGAAGGAAGGAAGAAAGGAAGGAAGGAAGGAAGGAAGGAAGGAAGGAAGGAAGGGAAGGAAGGAAGGAAGGAAGGCAGGCAGGCAGGGAGGAAGGAAGGAAGGGAGGGAGGGAGGGAGGGAGGGAGGATGGAAGGGAGGAAGGATGGAAGGGAAGGAAGGAAGGAAGGAAGGAAGGAAGGAAGAAAGGAAGGAAGGAAGGAAGGAAGGCAGGAAGGAAGGGAGGGAGGGAGGAAGGAAGGGAGGGAGGAAGGGAGGATGGAAGGGAGGAAGGAAGGGAGGAAGGAAGGAAGGAAGGAAGGAAGGAAGGAAGGAAGGAAGAAGGAAGGAAGGAAGAAGGGAGGGAGGGAGGAAGGAAGGAAGGAAGGAAGGGAGGGAGGGAGGAAGGGAGGGAGGGAGGAAGGGAGGAAGGGAGGAGGGAGGAAGGGAGGAAGGGAGGAAGGAAGGGAGGAAGGAAGGGAGGAAGGAAGGGAAGGAAGGAAGGAAGGAGGAAGGAAGGAAGGAAGGGAGGGAGGAGGAAGGAAGGAAGGAAGGAAGGAAGGAAGGAAGGAGGGAGGGAGGGAGGGAGGGAGGAAGGAGGCAGGCAGGCAGGCAGGCAGGCAGGCAGGCAGGCAGGGAGGAAGGAAGGAAGGAAGGAAGGAAGGAAGGAAGGAAGGAAGGAAGGGGAAGGGGAGGGAGGGAGGAGGGAGGGAGGAAGGAGGGAGGAAGGAAGGGAGGAGGAAGGAGGGAGGAAGGAAGGAAGGAAGGAAGGGAAGAAGGAAGGAAAGAAAGAAAGGAAGGAAGGAAGGAAGGAAGGAAGGAAGGAAGGAAGGAAGGAAGGAAGGAAGGAAGGAAGGAAGGAAGGAAGGAAAGAAGGAAGGAAGGAAAGAAGGAAAGAAGGAAGGAAGGAAGGAAGGAAGGAAAGAAGGAAGGAAGGAAAGAAGGAAAGACGGAAGGAAGGAAGGAAGGAAGGAAAGATGGACGGAAGGAAGGAAGGAAGAAAGGAAGGAATCTATGATTTTTAAGTACATAAAAATTTCCAGATCCAAAAGTGTGACCATATTATGACAATAAAAACAAAACAAAACAAACAACAATAATGACTTAAACAATACCACAGATACGAATAATAACTATGAGGACATCAACACAAGATCCTGTGACCTAGGGTTCTTTTACCTGCACAGTTTTCCCCAATCCCATGTCGTCTCCCAACACTGCCCCCCTGTTGTGCTTGTAGTGTGAATACAGGAACTGAACCCCCTCCCTCTGGTAATCTCGCAGGTACTGGTTCAGAGGGGCTGGAATCTGCAAACCACAAACATCACAATCCCCAGGTGAGCTCAGGTGAACGACTTTCAGCGACATAGAAACACTTGAAGGTCAAACTGATAGATGGTTACTTCGTTACACAATAAGAGCAAAACAGACCCATAAAATGACAATTTGGGGGGTTTTGCTTAGAATGCTGCTCCTGTTTTTTTACAGGTTTGACTTCAGCATTGCAACATCTTCAATCTTCAACATTGCAACATCTTCAACATTGCAACATCTTCAACAGTGCAACATCTTCTACAGAGCAACATCTTCAACATTGCAACATCTTCAACAGTGCAACATCTTCAATCTTCAACATTGCAACATCTTCAACATTGCAACATCTTCAACAGTGCAACATCTTCTACATAGCAACATCTTCAACAGTGCAACATCTTCAATCTTCAACAATCTTCAATCTTCAACATCTTCAATCTTCAACATCTTCAATCTTCTTTGTCATACGCTCAGACAGCAACCAGTGTCAGATCACAAATGCATGGCGCTGCTGTCAGTGCATGACATGTCAGGCCCAGAGCATCCAACTTTGACAAGGGGGAGAATTGTTCTTTTAAGTCTTTCTGGAAATAGGACAGGGGAAAGGAACAAAAAGGCAGAAAGTAGACAAGAAGGAGATTACAGAAGAAAAGGAACAAGGCAGAAGCAAAGAGAGGGATAGAAAAGAGGGAGTGCTTAACACAGAATTTTCAGATGGTGAGAATGCTGTTTCTAGTGATAGGACCCCGGCATCCTCATGGGAGAATTGCTTCTACATGTAACATGTAGAGCAAAGTCATAAGCATCATTAGCTTGAGTTTACTTCATAAAACTCATGGGAGAATTACTTCTACATGTAACATGTAGAGCAAAGTCATAAGCATCATTAGCTTGAGTTTACTTCATAAAACTCATGGAAGAATTACTTCTACATGTAACATGTAGAGCAAAGTCATAAGCATCATTAGCTTGCCTTTACTTCACAGAACCACGGCTCACTTTGTTAAATGCACCAATGATCTGACCACTGTAAATATGTAATACATGTAGACTGTAATACATGATGTTCAATCATCATCACCACCATCATCATCATCACCATATATGATATGAGTATATATTATATCGATTCACACATATGCACTGTAACAAAAAAACAACAAAACAACTATAACCTCAACAGATAAAGCAAAGACACAAATGAATATTTATATAAAAAAAACAGCAATGTACATAATGAAATAAATGCACAAATGCATGCATACACATGAACGCATGCATGCACACATGCGCGCGCACACACACACACACACACACACACACACACATACATACACACATACACTAAAAATGGAAGTTATGTACACCCTCATCATTCTCTGCACACAAGTATGACACTCACATCTATCGTTATCCAGTCTCTCAGCTTTTGTATTCCAGAAAATCACAGACATGGTATACTTGCCATTCTGTTGTTGTTTTTTTATAATTTATAACAGAGGGGTAATACTAGTCATTCTTTTCAGTTTTTTAACTGTAGGGTTAGACTTGTCCTTTTCATGATTATTTTCCAACCCTAGGGAGGAGTGTTCATGTGTAGGTGGCAAGAATGACTGACCACAGCGGAGATCTTCAAACCCAGTTCCTAGTGTCAGGGACAGTGGAGAGGGAGGGGGTCAGGCACCCACCTGCACATTGCCTGACTCATCCAGACAGAAGGGGACCTTCTCTGAGGGAGGCGGGAAGCTGAACTTGGGCTTCTCCAGGTCGTCTTCATCAAACCCTGAAAATAAAGGAGACACGTCACTCCACTCCCTGAAAATAAAGGAGACACGTCACTCCACTCCCTGAAAATAAATGAGACACGTCATTCCCCTCCCTGAAAATAAATGAGACATGTCATTCCCCTCCCTGAAAATAAATGAGACACGTCATTCCCCTCCCTGAAAATAAATGAGCTCATGTCATCCACTCCCTGAAAATAAATGAGACACGTCATCCACTCCAGGAATGCATGGAATTCTTATTTCAGACTCCAGTTGCCACAGGTGTCCAGATCAACATTCCACTTCTTCACACTTCACACAACAGCAGATGTCACAGATCAACATTCCACTTCTTCACACTTCACACAACACCACAGATCAACATTCCACTTCTTCACACTTCACACGACAGCAGATGTCACAGATGTCCAGATCAACTTTCTGATAGAAAATGGGTACAGACTTCAGCAGGACAGTGCAGCCTGCAAATACAATGGACAGGTGAACTTGACACTACAAAATTAACAACATAACTGGTTTCATTCTATACAGTCAACAAGCTAGAAGAACTGCTTCATCAGTCTTTGCACTTCCCCCCCCCAAACAAACACACACAACACACACACACACACAACACACACACACACACACACACACACACACAGACATACAGACACTACATACATACATACATCATACACATACATTCATACATCATACATTCATACATACATACAATACATCAACATACATTCATACATACATCATCTACATATACATACATACATACATACATACATACATACATACATACATACATACATTATCATACATACATACATACATTACATACATACATACATACATTCATACATACATCATACATCATACATTCATACATACATACATACATACATCATCATACATACATACATACATTACATACATACATACATACATACATACATACATCATACATACATACATACATACATACATACATACATACATACATACATACATACATACATACATACATACATACATACATACATACATACATACATACATACATACATTACATACATACATACATACATACATACATACATACATACATACATACTACATACATACATACATACATACATACATACATACATACATACATTCATACATACATACATACATACATTCATACATACATACATACATTCATACATTCATACATTCATACATACATACATACATACATACATACATACATTCATACATACATACATACATACATACATACATACATCACACAACACAAGGGGTACAGAACAGCCTGGTGGTAAGAGTGATTCACTAGTGATCTGATGACCCAGGTTCGAACCTCTTTCAAGAGGATTTTTCCACTGGAGTGAACATCAGTGCCGACTCCACTGCCCCCAAAAGTTCTTCAGATGAAACTATAAACCAGGGTCCCATGTGCAAAAGCATGCAGAACATCTTGCGCACATATTAAAACCCATTCTGCTTTTTAGAAGAGTATACCATTGTGTGCTGGTAGGAACGGATGACAAAATTGACAAAACTGCAAACACACAGAAACTGGATGTAAAACAAAAAGCACATGAGTGCTTATTCCTTTATCCTTGATATAAAAGTATAAAAGAA